>PQWD01001546.1:0-129973 GCA_019425675.1 Leucinodes orbonalis | reverse complement strand
TTTCAAGGAGCTGAGATACGGAGGTCAGGGCGGTGCTTTACGCTTTACGGCGGGAGTGGGGCATAAATCTCACAGAGACCACGGCTACGACGACGGACCGTAGACCCTTGAACATATTTCCAAAACAGCCCACTATTAAGACAAATGCGGGTAGGGATGTGACCTTTAGTGTGCATTTGAGTATACAGACAAGTATATTATAATTCAGTTTGTGTGGTATGGTGATATGATAGTAGCAGAAGATATTCATATCAAATATTTATTTTTCTCTCACAAAGATTAACTTAATAATTTGACATAGTTAAAAACTTATCCTAGAAGTGAAAAACTGGAGCCCGATTATGTTTATTGTTTCAATAATTAATAACAAAAATTATCAACAGTGTTGATTATTGAAGATAACAGACTTTTACTTGTATATCTCCTTTTTTTAGTGATTATGTAAATGCGTCTAAAACATACGTTTAAGTTAGAGTTGTAATAAATATACATGTAGTTATGTTATATCTACAAGAATTACACGCGCCCACAAAAAAAATACCAACAGTGTCCCCGAAATGAAAGCTCCTGATTATATCATCATCATCAGCTCATTAAACGTCCCCACCGAGGGGCACGAGCCTACCCGTATAGGGTGATTAGGCCTTAGTCGTCCACGCGGGCCCAGTGCGGATTGGACGACTTCACACACAACCTTCGAATCTCTTCGCAGGCGTGCATGAAGGTTTCCTCACGATGTTTTCCTTCACCGTAAGAGCGTCGGATAACGTACGTATATTTTTCGAAAATTCGAAAATACATTGGTACGTGTCGGGATTTGAACCTCAGCCCTCCCGGTAGGAAGGCGACAGTCCACACCACTGAGCCACCGACGCTCTCCTGATTATATAATTTAGCAAAATAATTTTCAGATATTACCTACCTTGCTTTCAGATATTACTATAAATGACATACCTACAAATTTAACATAAAGAACACATAGACGATGATGTGTGGGCCTTGTGTTCCTTGCAGTTGCACTTGATAGGCTGATTGATTGGATGATGCTTTTAACGAGAATTATTTTATCAAAATGTTTGTTTCTTGCTCAAGAATATCTGAAGAATTAAAAGCAAGAAACAGTGCTTTAAGTTCGATTTTTAGAAAAAAATCGATTCGACTTCGAAAGACTCGTTTCTTCATAGTAATCATAATCCTAAGTATAAATACTTGCGATTTCGTTACATAGTTGCGTTGCTTCTGCACTTCTAAGCTTCCCTTAACTTACAATCAGGCGGCACTTACGAGTGGATCCGTCCATCTCTGTAAACTAAATAGCGAAAAAGTTACTGTTGCTCAGATATAGGTGGTTTCTAAAACCGTCTTTAATGAATTATTAGTACCTTCAACAATCACTTTTAACTTTTTGTAGAGAAACTTACTAAACTAATTTGCGAGGACAAATGCAGTTTTGTCCAGTAAGTATAGTTATGTTGAACAATATACAAACAAAATATATACTCAATTATTTTTAAAATTAACAACGAGAAGCTAACAGTTTGTTCATACTATATATAAAAATAATTCGGTTATTGTGCTGCTAAGCGCTAATGCCGAAAACATCTGAACCGATTCCGTATTTTTTTTATGCCGAGCATATCTTATAGCATAAGTAAAATATGTTTCAACTTAATGGAGTCATAATCTAGTAGATATTAGGCATTCCATTACCATCGATTCTTATTTAGCGACCACATATTTAAGATGTTTGCATATTATAATTATGACAAAAAAGCAAGTGTTATGCCGAGTGAATTATTTATATCCGACAACATACGTAGTTTTCTCAGCTTTTAAACTAGAACTAGAGTTGTTCTTTCTAGATTTTGAACATGAATAACTTTGTTAGCAAATTATATATCCACGTTATCAACTGAGAAACATTTGGATTGCGGACCACCGCTCGTAACCGAAACTCTCGTAATTAGTACTTCTTTAGTGCATCCACATCGGTCGCTGTAGACGCTTCTAGTTTTTATAGCGCTTCTTTTACTGTGCTTTGATTGTTGTTGGACTTTACATTGATGACTTGTATCCGAACTTTGCGTTTCAATATTTAGTAAGCTAGTCGTTATAGATATGGAATTAGGTAATAATATTAGAAGTAATATTTATAGTAAAATAAATATCCATTTACATTCAAGTTACAATGGGGGCCTCACATTGAATCACTGGCTGGTAGACTTAGCTCGGCAGCTTATGCTGTTAGGAAGATAAGGCTCTTGACAGATGTAGAAACAGCAAGATTGGTTTATTTCAGTTATTTTTCATAGTGTCATGTCATATGGTCTACTGTTGTGGGGCTCAGCTGCCGACATTAATACAATATTTGTACTACAAAAAAGAGCTATTCGTTTTATCTACAACCTTAGACCCCGTGACTCTCTTAAGGAACTTTTTAAAGAAATAAATTTAATGACTATATATTGATGAAAATTTAATTTACGTTCGTAAATACTATCATACCTTTAAAAAAAAATTGTGACTCACCACAATTTTAATACTAGGAATAGAAACAAACTTGCTGTTCCGGACTTGAGACTACATAAAGTAGGTAAATCTTTTATAGTACGCAGAATATTGTCGAGTTACCTTTACACATGTTTAAAGCAAGAATAAAAAACCACCTTTCTAAAAAAGGGTACTACACTAGTGACGAATATTTATGTGATAAAATCCTTGGTCTTAAATTGCTCAGCTATTTCAGTGTTTATGATTATTGTTACATTAAGTAATTGTTTTAAAAAAGGCTACACTGTTGAGTTTCTTGGGTGCTTCTTTCTCAACAGGCCAATCCACTAAAGCGCTTTTTTTTCAAAGCATCAAAATTCATATTTTAGTTAGTATTTTTAATTGTTTTTTATTATATTTTTGTATATTTTTTGACGTTCATAAGTGCTTTTGTAAGCCTAATTTGAATAAAGAATTTTGAATTTGAATTTGATTCTCATAGCCTTCTATGATGAGGAGCTTGTAGTCAGGGTACTAAACTGATAAACATACTTATCCGATCGTACGTAGCACGGGTGTAAACTCACAGCACACAGTACATGAAACTATTGTCTACGCCTGTGCTACTTATATTATGTACGGTATTCGACGCTCTTACGGTACCGTAATCGTGAGGAAACCTGCACACACCTGCGAAGAGATTAAAAGTTGTGTGTGAAGTCGGCCAGTCGCACTGGGTCCGCGTGGACGACTAAGGTCTTAACACCTATGCAGGTAGGTTAGTGCCCTCGGTGGTAACGTTTAATGAGTTGATTACATAGATACATCAGACCATTCGAAACAGACATATTAATGCACAGTACAGTGCCTGGGGATCGAAACCGGAACCCTTGGTGTAACAGCAGATATCTCGACCATTATGTTATACCGGTGTTTTGATATATTTTATAGATTCTACGAAATACTAGGGTTCTACATTTAGTATTAAGATTTTCAAAAATAATTATAGTCTTTACCTTTTTAATGACTAACATTTTGACATAAAAGTTTCATCCAATTCCATCCCATGTACATTGTGGGATTCCGAAACTGCGCACAATAGTGGAATAGAATAACGGCGCTAATTTCAAGTCTAGATTGCTATGTTATCCCTTCAATTGCAAATATTACAAGGCTAAGCCAGTTGGTAATAGCTTTGGTGACTTTCACGCGAAACCGGGAAAACATTTTTCACACATACATTTTCAAATATCAGAACGCTGCAAGTTACACGTGACAGCCAACTAACATTTGTTTTCGATTCTCGCGAGAGTTTCGGGACATTTTGTATATTTTGCCGTAGGGCCCTGCCTAACTTGCAGCCTGTCTACATTGAAAACTGCATTTTGCGTTTACCATATGACTGTTAATTACTAAATATACTAATATCAGGATGTATACTTCATTAATAAATATCCACTGCCATTCACACAGCGCCATCAAGCCCCAAGTTAAGCGTGAAGCCTGTATTATGGGTAACTAAAGAACGGTTTTTGTAATTACATACTTATTACACATAGAAAACACCCAGACCATTACAAACAGACATGTTCATGCACACAAATGTGTGACCTGCCCGGGGATCGAACCCGGAACCCTTGGTGTAGCAGCCGACTTCTCGACCGTTACACCAAATGGGTCGTTAAATAATAGTTGGTGTATCTTTATATTTATGTGAGTAGACGTCGGCTTTTGTTTACATATATAGTTAACATCATCATCACGTTTAAGTCCATAAGTTCTTATGAATTTATTATCTGCATCTTTCTATGCTTAAAGAGATTTGGGAAATGACCTACAAAGTTCTTGCAGTGCGTATTTACAAGACGTTATAGCCTCAGCCATAGTCATCTGGTAAAGGATGCATTATGCATCCTTTACCTCACAAATTGAATCTGGTCTTGTTCAAATACTAATGTTAATTAATACGTGATTCAATCTGTAGAATTGGTTTTGTTTCGGTGTGTCATTATCAAATACAGTAGCCAATCTTGGTTATTTACTTTACGTTTATTTACGTTTACGTTCTAGATACATTTATCTATACTATTAGGTGTGATTTTCACGAGCATCCGTCTGTATTTATTAGCTTAATAAATTTACCGATTATCTTACTACAGAAGTTCGCAGTGGCCAGTCTGAATGCGCCATTAAACCAAGCTATCGGGCCAAAGTTGTCGCAACGTCGACTCGCAAAGTTGGCCCCCACGCCTCCATCTGTTTCATCAGTTTGATCCTTAACTATTCAACGATGTACCGGGATAGTTGAATTATTCCTGGCACCTCCATCAGGGCCTCGTTACAGCTGCATAGCAAGCATTAATAAATTTGCCCCCGCGAACTAGAATCAATTTGGTAGCTAGTTTCTTACTAGTTGGGAGTTTCGAACTTGAGGCTGGAACATGTGGGAGCGGTGATTGATTGACTATGGTTTCTTTAGAAACTGGTAGGGTAAGTGGGCGGTCGTAGTCGCGAATGAAAGTTGACGCCGAGGTATATGGCTCTTAATAAATTCATCGATTGGCGTCGAATAGAACAAGGCTGCAACGTTTTTTGTTTATTTTTGATTTGGTATGTAAGTTCAAAATAGGACAATGAGCAGCTGGAGGACAGTAAGTGATACTGCTACCACACAGTGTATTGTTGTCTTCAAAAAGGTAATATAATTATGGAGGGAGGTTTTGAGTTCTAACAGTTTTCTGTGAGGCCCTGGTTGATACCATACTCCTTTGAGCCGACCCCTCGAAGCACGGTTCCCTAACACTTAAATTAAATATATACGAAACTTGTTTTTTTGAATACAGTTAGTAGTGAATATAAGATTTCTTATTTTAATACAGGAATCCTAATGGTAAACTTAGCCTCAATTTTCCACGTTGATACAGATGAGATATCATAATTCGATAAGTCAAGAGATTTCGCGAGATCGATTGCGTACAATGCAAAGTAATATTTATTTCTATTTCTGTGGCACACTAATATTAAGTATTATTGTTAATACAACTGTGCTGCTTCTTTGGTGGCTGCATTAGTAGAAATTTCTTGATCCCAAGACTATCGTAGGGCTTCTGCAGCTGCCACAGTTGCAGCATGTGTTTAAAATTTAAATTTATAGATTCTTTTTCTTTTTTAAGGAAATGCTATGCATGTCGTGGCAGCCTGTAATTAAAACATCACTTTAGCACTAAATTTAGATTTATGTAACCAAACTTGTAAATTCAGTGATTGTTTTGTTGGTTGTCCTTAATAAATAAATAAAAAATAAAATAAATAATTATAACTCGATGATGTGCATGTGATGCTGATTTAGCCCCCCATAAGATGTTGGCTGGGTACATTTCAAATCCCCATTTGACAAAATACTATTTATATTTTAAGCGCTAGACAAACCCATCACGGCTAACAATTAACACGCACACCAAACTAGTTAATTTTCTCGCTCGTAGCACGTTCTAAAGTTATTTGTCCCGGGGATAATATTTTCAACAGGATCCTTATAACCTCTAGCGCAACAACTTGTCGGCCTCCCCGGGTGATTTATGTAATGCGGTAAAATGTTTAGTAAGTAGATATATTATGTTATATATAATTTTAACATCATTAATAATTTTTAATTTGTAATAACAAATCTACAAATACCTAATCTCTCTTTTTCTTCAATTTATTGCATTCCACTGCTGGACATAAGTCTACCCCATTTTGCATCAGATATCACGATCAAGCCTCCACCTGCGAACTTTCGAAAGTCGTCGGTCTTTCAGTCTGGAGGGCGTCTTACTGTACGCTTGCCAAGACTCGGTCTCCTCTCGAGAACTCGTCTAATCCAACAGCCATCGGTTTTGCGATATCCGTGACTGGCCCGCTGCCACTTCAACTTGCTGATCCGGCGAGCTATGGCGGAGCTATGAAGAGACCCCGAGCAAAGCTATGCTATTGCTACACAACGGCGTAACTTAAAATTTGTGAACCAAACACGCAGTGAGTGTCCATGTCTCAGCTACGTACGTATATAATTTGGGTAGGACGCATAACTCAAAGACTTATGTCTTTTAACATTGCGGAATCGTTGACGTGACATTACTTACCTACTCGCACATAGCAAATTGTATCGCTTTTAACTTGACATGTACCACAGATTTCCCAATACAGGAGATGGGGCAAGCCGCGTTTTTAAGTGCGACAAATGTAAGCTCAACGAGCATACACTGGCTGCCAGTTTACGCTCTGTGAGACGAGTCAAGACGCACGAATATTAGAGAAATTACCGTTTTTTCCCAAAAATGCCATCCTGTGCAATTGTAACATGCTATCATCGCAATAAATCAGTAAATTTACCAAGAAATATAATAACTTTTCACAGTTAAGAACCGAAAAGAAATTGCGACACTGGGACTGCCTATAAACTTGGCGGCTTGTCCAGTCTCATTGTATATTCGGATGTCTGTGACATGTACATATCAGTGATAGTGAATGACTTTAATATACCTGTAACCTGTAACAGTACCTGTATTAATCAATGATAATACTTATCCATAAGAGAAAAAATGGCTTGGAAAAGATTTGATTGAATACATATTTTTTTAATTTTGAAATATACACACAGAGCTATCTAGGCTCTAACAAATTACCATCAAAATATTATTATTTTTTAAATATACTTATCTGTAAGTATTTAATATAAATATCTAGATTTATTTTGGCACTTCGAATGTTAAAACATTGACGCGCGGTATGATTTAGCATTCAATTTAAATATCAAAAGTATAACAATACTTGTACTACGACATATCTACTTTTTAGTTAGTCGCGTAAATAGCCTAAGGCGCAGTTTGATGATTTTTATTAAAAATTAACATGTTATTTATTGATAAAGTCCTGAAATTAATTCTTTATTCAAACTTATTATAAGAGCGATTCAATTTTCTGAAAGAATGGACGAGACGCATGCACTTTTGGATGTTCATTTAAGCTGAAAAGCACAGCCACTTAGGAACCTAACGTTTTTTGTAGACGGCAAAGTACGGAGGGGTTTCAGAGGCTTTTTCATATAATTTTAAAGTCTTTATTTTATGTGACGCGTGTTCTGTTCAAACGTATATTTTTAATTGCTTGCCAATTTTTTGGGCTCTAGAATACAACCAACCGTAGTTAAACGTGGTTCACGCTACCCTCGTGTTGCCAAACTATAAATAGTTGGATTATGGATAGTTGACCTCGAAAACCACCTATACTGTCGATAGCTTAGCTTAGCGCAATAATATTCATACACTGTAATACTATCGTAGCTTAAAGGAGATATGATTATGGATAGTATCAATACTATCGACTTCGTAAATTACACTAACTATTTTATTTATTTAGGACAGTTTACAAGACATATACTTAATTCATTGACAATATACATATGTAAGCGATACAAACAAGTAGTGATGCCTTAATTACAAACTGCCACGACAAGCACAGCTGACATGGAAGCAGTTTAGCAAATTAAAGTAAAACAGAATTTAATGTAAATTACATACTTAAAAATAACCTAGAGTATAGGTTACAAGTGAGTACAACAATTACAAAATTATGCTAAGACATAATTAAGACTGCAACTATCGATAGAATCCATATCATCGATTGTGGCAATACTATTGATAAAAGGATTGTCTATCGATAGTGCAAAACTATCCATAGTATCTAAAGTTGGTGTATTTTACAAAGCCGATACTATTGATAGTTATGGCTATATTGAAGTACGATACTACATCAACCTAACATCAATTTATTTTTTTAAATTCGAGGTTCTCGAAATCTTTATACAATATATAAATAAATTTCAAGTTATAATGCAGCTTAAAAGGTTCGAGCCATTTACCACTATACATATGAGTACTACAAAGGTGTTGTCATAAAACTGAAACGTACACCAAGAAACGAAACAAAATGTCCTTCGCCCGAATGTTAGCCCAGGGAGCCACTGGCGAACCAATAAACCTTTGCGTTTCAAACTTTTACATTTCATACAAAATATATTGAGGGGAGAAAAACTTACAGTATGTGAAGGCTAAGTACTGAAACGCTATTACGGGTGCAGCGGATCGTTCTGAGGCGGCACAAATGCAGCGGCGTAACGAGCAGATTGACTCGCGACGTCCGCCCGCTTAATCTCTAGGGGAAACACTCACCCCATCTGATGTTACATTGCTGTACGCGATTTAAAACTTCATTTGTTGCTTGGATGTTTCCTCGTTATTTAGTATTAAAATGGCTTGAAATATAAAAGGCATGCTTAATACATATTGTGTCCTACTGGACCCATAAATTAAGTATTAAATACCATCAATACTCTAAGAAGATGACCAGACTTATAGGTTTTAAAAATTAAGTGAAGTAAAAGTGCTTAATAAAATTGCCTGATACTGTTATAAAAGTTTATGATATTAAAAATGCATCCTAACGCGAGGCATTTGATGAGACGGTTCCGTCGAATTTCGATAGTTTAATATGAACCACAACACTCCCCAATCTTTGGGTCATTTCAATTGTAAAATTTTGGACAGTAAATTTTCCACATCTTTTGTCTAAACAAACTTACACTAACACACTAATGTAAAAGTTGTCTGCCAGCTTATTATGCTAAAGGGTCGACGCTACGCGCTAAGACGCGGGCTAAATCTTCTTCTTGCTTGCTTCTCCAACAAGTTATAAAGTAAGTACTACATTCGGCAAATTTCCATTGAAGAATCTGCAAGCATAAAAGAGTTTCTTGATTATTTAGAAGTAGGAAGTAAAGCTATGTATGTCTTGAGTCCCCATCTGTATTTTTTAATGAACTGGCATATTCCATACCATGTTAGGGCTGCGAAATATTAATGTGTAATAAATAATCAAATAAATAACTCTTAATTACTCTTTTTCCACTTTAATGTGTCACTAGGAGTGTTTGAATATGTTAGAGTACACGGTAAGCAGCATTCAATGGTTAACTTGGGTTTTTCTTGTTGGCAGCGCTAAGGTGTGAAACGCCACTCTGCGTCTGTGCATACTTACAATCTTTGACATGTTTAAAGCTAAATAGACAGTTTCTGGGTAATCGCGTGTCACCATCAGCCTCGGCATCGCTTTACCACCAGGCGAGACTGTGGCCAAACGTAAAACCGTCTTAAATAGAAATAAATAATTTAAAATCAACACTGCCCAAACAAACCATACCCGAAATCAGTTGCAGTTTCCCAAATAAAACGAAATCATAGAGTAAATTACCTGAATGTTAATTAGGCACGTTGCATTAGTAAAACCACCGATGTCAACGAAATATGCTCTTAATTAACTCAATGGCAAATTAGTTAAATATAACGCTCTTTTAGGTTTTAATAATTGCTGTTGTTATTATTCAGAATCGTTGATGACCGTTAGCCAAAACACGTAATCGTCAGTTCGGTAACTGGATTCATTCAATATTTAGCGTCGGAATTTTATTGCCTGCGCGCGCCCAGCTGTATTCAAGTAGCTTGTAATTTCCCCCACGATTTGGACATCGTTAACGGCTATTCATGTAAAGTGGGAGATGATTTGAGCTACTTTTTAAGTACCTCTTGCTAGCGGTACGGTTACGTCATTACTCTTAACATTTTAGCCCGCTGAACGCACCATTATCTGAGCGGGAGAAATGTGCTCTTCCATTCCAGGATTTATCATAAAGTTTGAGATTTTTTTGTTAGAATGTTACCATTGCTTATTTATTTATTCAGGTTATTTGAATCACTGAGCTTTAAGAAAAGAGTGCTATGTAAAATATTTGTGGATTACTAAATTTTTTTGCAAAAAATATAAAAGAACTCATCTCTTTTTAAAATAAAATTTTAATATCTTTTCATCACTGATGTGTTGGTCATAATTGACCAACATATAAATCAATTTGAGTGTTATTTGGGTGTTTGATAAGAACAATGTATTATAATTCGAAGACTATAGGTAAAATCTTTTGTGTATATAATTAGTACCAGTTAAAATTACAATGATGTGGCTTCATAGCGTCATTTTAGTGCTTCTAACTAGAGAGTTTGTAACAAGAGGGTGGAGACCAATTAAATGATTATGAAACACCACGCTTAATTATTAACATTGAAGATTAGTAAATGCCTATGCTTGAAAATAATAAAAAAATAAAAGAAAAATTCGTAACACTATTCAAGCATTCGATCTCTGTGTAGTTAGGGTCTAAAACATTACGTTTTTTTATTACAAACGAAAAAGCTGTGCGTTTCATTGTCGTATTTAAAACACTCTATAAATTTACCGCATAGCAAGGTCTTGCTAAAGTTATTTGAATCTCGAATATTAGTGAACACATGAAGTATTCAATATCAAAGAGTTATTCAGCAATTTGTCCGTAGGGACGCGAAGGGTTCGGATTCTATAACAACGAGGAGGAATCTCTCTGATGTCGCAGACAGCCGTGTTGCTTAAACTATCACCTAGAATTCTATTAAGAAATTCTTAGTCGTCAAACTCGAGGTTGCTGCCTGTTGTTTAGTAAGAAAATATTACAGTTATTTGGCAGCGGAATACTTTACGCCGACACGGTAATATTACCGTAACGTAGATAAAATTTTAATCTTGTACTCGTAAAATTATTAACATTACCTGACGAAATATGTTGAGATGTTTTAGTATATTTCTTAAAATGCGATTGGGTTTCTTTTTAAAAGAAAATATAAAGTGACTTTGGATTATAGCCACAGAATTAATGTTCCTGTTATTATTTATTCTGTGGTGGTAACCGACCACGCTGATCTGGTTCAATTCATTTTATCGAAATATTAGTGCAAAATCAAATTACATTAATCACGATTCTTTCAAAACAAAAAACAACCTGCAACACTTCGCCAATATCTTTTGTCGTGTTTTTACCACAGATTGCATAAATCGATTTGTTCCTTATGGAAATGGCAAGTTGTTGTTGCCGGGAAATTAGCACCATAATCTGTTTAGAATATAATTTCCTTTTGCACCTAATAGCGGCGCGCCTTGCGCTTCGCGATTTCCTTTGCGACATAATGTGAATATCGATCATAGATAACTTAAGATCAGCTGTGAGATAAACCAACTTTGTAATTTTATGACCAAAATAAAAACAAGTGGGCTACTCTAAATCTATAACACCGCGCTTGTTTTGAATTTAAGATATGAAAAACTAGCTTTTTTTTCGAATATCTATGTGTTCAACAATTTTAAGTGAATTATTTAGCATTCAAGCTTACAGTTTATAAGCTTACATTAACTGCACACTATACTCGAATATTGTTATATTGCTAACTTGTGTAGTAAAGATCTAAGTTGACTTTAGAAGTCAATGGTCAAAAAATTCTGGTACAACTATGTAGAATATGACGGCAGATTGAGGTTCATACGCTGACAACTGAACCTACAATTCCCTCAAGCTATGTTGGCAGATATAATAAAAATAAAATCTTATCATCCTTAAAAATGCTTTTTAATTGCATAACCACAAGGTACATGTTGAAAAAAGTTTTCGAGGCACATGTTAAATTTAAATTTATTTCAAAATGAATGTTACTCAATGAATGAAAATACTCATTGTTACATGTTACGTGAATATATTTTTTAGAACTTGAGTCATCTTGAGAATATACTAGCGCAATGTATTCTAGCGTTTATTGCAAGGGTACTAAGGTAGCAAATGAAGGGTTGTACTTGCAGCGCCGTGTTGTACACTTGTTAAATTCATGAATAGATATCCTGGCAGACGTCAGTCGATTCTGTTTATCGGGTAAACCGTCAGTTCTTGTTTAAGTTATCAAAGGCGCTGAAGAGTAGATCTCTCACACTTTTTTTTGAGCTGGAAACGCTCTGGCTTTTTAAAATTAAATCTGATCTATCTCTTGGGTTTTTTGGGTACTTAATTAGAGTGTTTATGAAATATTGATACAAATAGCATGCTCTTATATTAGAATAAATAATCGTACTCATGGGGCATTTGTAACCTACCACCATTCTCACCTTTAGTTAGACCACTATTAAAAATTGGCTTCCCCCATTTAACAAAATATATCCCGTCATTCCATACCATTATTCATCATTCCAATACAGAGCACAGACCTTTCAAGTAGAGTAATAGGAAGTAACTTATAAGGTTGTTAGCAGCTTCAATCCAACTTTAAACCCCAAATAACATACTTGTTAGCCATCTTAATGTCTGACCTAGACAGAATCAAACACAATCATTGTCGGTCGATATAATGTCGTTCCTATTAGCCTCTCGGTCTCGTTGCCCACGTCTGTTCCGACTTAATTACATCTGGTTATCTATAGTCAGCAGATGAAGACGCATACTACATCCCTAATGTCACATTCAGACACCTATCGGTTCATTAGTGCAATTTGCACCTGTGCTTGGGAGCGCTTGAAGCTAGACCGCTCAGCACATCCGCTTGCATCGCTGCGTTTACCGGGCAAATCGTTTAATTAGATAACGAATTAACGTCTTGTCAGCGCTGCAGCTGCTTGTTTTCCCAGTCCTTTGCCGGTTGTTTGGAGAGCGCAAATTGATCCGCCATGGCATTTTGCAGCGCTTTAATTGCGCTGTAGTTAGCTTCGTATGTAAATGGTGTAGGCAAGGTCAGGTGGCGTTTATTCTTCTTTACAGTGGAACTATTGCGAAGGATAATTCAATTGCAATGTTGACATTTAATACTCAGTAGTTTCTATTAAGAATTTTAATTACAATGGCAGACAATGCTACGGTTGTTAAGGTGTTCGTAATTATTGAGTAGCTTCTTAATTCATGCTAAAAGTCAGTGAAATGTCGCTTAGGTAAGTAATTCATTTTAAAATAATTATATACCTTCATATTCATACCTTCACTAGAAGCCTTATGAAAAATATTGTATAAGGTACTATGATTATACATTTTTTTTTGTCGTAAGGCGATAGTTTGGTCTCAGTATGGAACACGCATCCGTTAATAATGTATGGTGTTTAAAATTAATAAAAACTATATATGGGGATCATGTACACAAGGGATTCGTGCAACAGCGTAGAAACCCCACAGGTGAGGCACAGATTATAAAAGGCTGCTACGTCTAGACACGGCTGAGACGATGCAAAGCTAGTGGCAAGGATTTGTCACCGAACACAGGCTCCAAGGATCCCTACACTGTAGGGCTGCCAACAACATGCCTGTTTTCCGATATTAAAGTAAAGGAACTGATAAAACTAAAATGTTGATAGGTGGTAGACTCGGTAATGAGTTTTCTAGGTAGGTACCACTGACCACCACAGTTTTGGGGGTGAGGGCACTATAGCTAATAAAATTACCGGGTATGACAGACCTAACACAGATGTAAGGTGGTCTTGAGTGACAGGCGCGAATCACTTATCATGAGATGAGCGAATTGACTATACTGTTCACTTAATGACATAACAAAAAACATTTGTCACTCTAGGATTTATATATATAAGGATAGGATGAAAAAGAAAGGAAGGCCTTATAATCATAAAAAAAAACTAAACGATTCTAAAATCGATGTCAGCCCTGTCTACCTGTCTTCTTAAGGCGTATACACACTGCATTACAGTCTTAAGTATTTTCCGAACGGAAACATTGATAATAAAGTTTACGACAGGTTCTCGAAGTTTCAGTAGTGAAATTTTATACCTACCTACTCTAAGCTTATAAATGAAAGAAAGATTGCAGCCGTAACGGGGTGTGAAGAGAACGTATTTAGCTCGACCGACCGGCAAGTATCCTGTAGATCGTCCTATAATAAAGGTGGGTAAACCAATTCGAGGGATCATAACCATCTGCAGACGCCTCGCCAATGGAGTTCGCTAAAGATATATCGGAGTGGTAAAATCTTGTGTCCATCAATAGTGTGGAAAAGACCCACTTCGGTCTCTGAGCCAGCGCATTATTATATTAGAAGAACAATACAAGGTGCTAAGCAGAATAGTTATGCTATGCGCCGTTATAGGATGTTAGAACAAAAGAATTAGCATGTTCAAATTTGCCATATTTATTTTTGAGGGATTTAAGGCAAATAATTTCAGGATTCGGCCCGCGATCTGTCTGATAAATAATGTAAGAGCATTATTTCATAGTAAAACCTAAACAGTGTACTGTAATGCCTACACCTAATCGTGTTGTGACACTCGAGTGTATTCCTCTAGTTGTAAATAAAAAGATGACTTCAGCAAAAAAGCTGTTATTAAAATATTTGTCCAAAACGAAACGTTTTAAGCTTCCGATAGCAGCTGCGTTCGGTAACGAAATTGCATCCTGATCCGTGGAAAATCTATTTCAAAATGTACGTTTAATTGAACTATATTTGTATACCACCTGTGTTTGTGTGAATTCTCTCGCAGACCGCAGTAAGAGTTAATTGACGTCAATAGCAGCTGTTTGTACATCTGTGCCTTGGGTAGAATACTGCATATCTTTATATGTGATTGGCTGTATCATGGATATTAATGCAATCTTTGTTGACCTCGAGTGGTACTTTATGGTTAACACTAGTGCTGTGAAGTCATACTGTGACTTCACAGCACTAGTGTGTGTCTAGTGAACGTTTTATTTGGCTCTCATATCAAAATTTAAAAAACAATCAACATTTTTAAGAGCATCTATTCCGTGACTTTTTGGTCGACAATCATGCAGGTTAAGTCCCCCATTCGATGAACACTCATTGCATTAGATGAGTGTTCATCGAATGGGGACCGAAAATATATTTCTGGTGTTCTTCGTGCTTCACAAGGCACGCTAAACCGTTGACGCTGGCTGCTGTCTTGAGTAGTCGTTAGCATCCACCAATCCAGATTGGGTCGGCGCAGAAGGTTCCTTGAACCCAATCTTGCCATAGCCATGCTGCGTGGAAAGCCAGTGCCCTATGGTGAGACGTTATAGGCTGGTTGATTGGTTAAGCCGTAATTTGCCGGCTGTCCTTGAATGCAACATTTATTTTCTTTCATCTGTAATTTCCCAAATGTAAATAATATCTATGGAAAAACTACGTACTAAGATCTTTTGGTTAAGAAAGTACCATTGTACCGTTAGTTTTTGAAAAGCAATTAAAGCCTAATTGTCCAATTAGATATCATATAATGTATATTAAAATAAGGTTCATAATAATATTGTTAAGATTTATCTAAAGTTTATATGTTTAAGTATTATTAGTTCTCGCATACGCCAATAGATGGCGCTGTACTCCTTTACATCGCGCAAGCATTGTGTTCTACCGAACGCGTATAAGTATCCGAGACTGTTAAATTTGTGTTCGCTTTCAAAATAAACCTTATTGTTCACATTTTGAGAGTTTGTATATTTATCTAACGATTTGGGCCCCCTATTTTAACATGGTCCATCGATCGGGTTTATAAAGACGCGAGTTGAATAGTGTCTTCCGGCGACTTTTTAAAGAATACTGCATAGTAACCAGTGATGGGTCGTCACTGAAGTGCAAAGGATTTTCAATCTTGGCGGTGCCATTGTTGGAGTTGTGAAAAACAGGCGCTAGAGGGCGCTAGCAGTACTACGCAGATCATCGTCGGTGGATACCAGTTGGACAAAAAGCAGAGGAATTTGAAGTCAAAGTGGATGAATCGTAACAGTGTAAGGTGCAATTTCCTGTGAGTACATTTTGTGTTTATTAACATAGAAAATATTTCAAGATAATTTGCAAGTTGAAGAATTAGCTGGACTTAGAAAATTTTGTGTAGTTGTGGTTTAAGGACTTAGTAAAATTAGAATATAGTTTAGCGTTAGACTTAGAATAATTTAGTTAAAAGTAGTATTACGGGGAACCTATGCCCGATTTTGCATAGATTTGTAACTACCAAACACAATAATTTTGTAAATTTTTAAGTTGTCTATAGATTGAAGTAATTTTAGTGTGTCTTAATTTAAGTAAGTTATCATGGATGCTTTATATAAAATTCAATTTGATAAATACAAGCTTATTGATAAGGCAAGAAATAACTTTAAAAAATCACCTAAAGATAGAATTAAGGTACCATACTTACAAACTAGATTAGAAGCGTTAGATGATCAATGGAAACAGTTTATTACAACGCATGAAAATATAATTCGCTTGGTAACGGAGGAAAACTCTAAAGATGATTATTTTACTCGCAATATTTATGAAATCACTGAAGAATTGTATTTTACATATAAATCAGAATTACGCGAATCCATTGATTGTGTATCATGTGTAAGTAACAAAGACCAGACATCGTCTACTGTATCTCAAGCAAATGAGGGTTCAGTTGTCAAGTTACCACAAATTTCTATACCAAAATTTTCCGGTTTGTATACTGAATGGACCTCGTTTCAAGATTTATTTATTTCATTGATTGATAAAAATACACGCTTAGACGATGTGCAAAAGATGCATTATTTGAAAGGTCTGTTGACTGGTGAGGCAGAACAACTAGTTAGGCATATACCGATAACAGACGCTAATTACAAAGAATGGTCCCAGTTAAGCAGTCGGTACAACAATAAGAGGTTTTTATCTAACTGTTTATTAAAGCGCCTCTTGGGTCAGCCTGCCATAGCCGAATCGTCGGCAGCTATTAAAGGTCTTTTGGATACAACCGTTGAATGTTTGAATGGTTTGAAAAATCTGGGTGTAGATGTTAATACCTGGGATATTTTAATTATTTATATCATTGGTTCCAAATTAGACTCCGAGTCTAGAAAACAATGGGAGTCAAAGATAAGCTCGACAGACAGGTTGCCAATGTTTTCTGAATTTAAAGAGTTTTTAGAGGCTAGATTCCGAGCTCTTGAGTTTTTGGATCCAAAAATAAGCAAACAGTATAAACATAATGTTGCTAACTATAAGCCTAAAGTGATGCATGTAATGAGCAATAGCGATAGTTCTAAGTTCACATTTACTTGTCCGTTTTGTAAAAACAATCATAAAATTGCCAATTGTAAGCAATTTGCTAAGGAAAGTTACGATTCACGTCACACTTTTGTCCAAAATAATTCAATTCATTCAATTAAACACTGCCGTCACAACTCCTCGTGTCGTATTTGTAGTAAAAGACATCATTCACTTTTACATCCCAAATCGGTATCAAACTTCACTGCTAATAGCAAGCAATCTTGCCCAGCAGTTGAAGTTAATTCAGCAGTGTCCTCAGATCAGGCACAGCATACAGAAGGCGAACCAATTCCATCAAATGTAGTTACTCATTTCTCAAAGGAATCACTCCTATCACCTAATCAAGTTTTATTAGCCACAGCTTTAGTAAAGGCACAGGCAAGTAACGGTAATAACCAACTGTTGAGAGTGTTATTGGATCAGGGATCCCAGGCATCATTCATAACCGAGTCAGCAGTACAATATCTAGGACTGAAAAAGACACCAGTCAAGTCAGTTATTTCAGGTGTAGGAGGAGATCGCAATTCCTTGTTGTCCAAGTTTATCGTAATAGTAAAAATACAATCACGTTTGGATCCCAATTTTAGCGTTAAGGTCAAAGCATACGTGCTTAGCACCATAACTTCGCTTCTTCCATCAGACAAGTTAAGTTATCATGATTGGCCAGAGTTTCAAGCACTTAGTTTGGCAGATCCTGAGTTTCATACGCCAAATAAAATTAACATGTTGCTCGGAGCTGAAGTCTACGGTTCAGTTTTACGTGAAGGTGTTATAAGGGGGCCTTTGGGTTCACCCACTGCTCAAAAAACAGTGTTGGGCTGGATACTTTTTGGCCAAACCAACCACGGACAAAGTAGCATCCATTGCCATCATGTCACGAATAGTTCAATTAATCACATAGATGACAATGAATTACTAAAGCAATTTTGGGAGATTGAATCAATTGTTCCCAATAAAATTATGACCAGAGATGAACAGCGTTGCGAAGAGATCTATGCAACCACCACCAGTAGAGATTACGGTGGGCGTATGTTGTAAATCTCCCATTTCAAAGCGATGATCCACAGTGCCAGTACGGGAATTCAAGGGAGCTTGCGATTCAACGGTTTATGTCTCTTGAAAATAAGTTTAGAAAACAACCGCAATTGAAGAAAGTATACTCGGAAGTCATTCATGAATACATAGATCTTGATCATATGGAAGAAGTAGATAGCGCTAACGATCACAAAAGGGCTACATCTGTTTATTTGCCCCATCACGCTGTCATCCGTGAAGATAAGTCTACTACCAAGATCAGGATAGTATTTGATGCGTCCATGAAAGGGTCGAATGGGGTATCTTTGAATGATGATCTCTTGGTTGGTCCCCCTCTACAACCACCCTTACGTCACATATCATGAGGTGGAGAATGCATCCCATCATCATTTGCGCTGATATAGTTAAGATGTATCGTCAGATTAAGGTGTCAGACGATCACAAAGATTTCCAACGGATAATATGGCGTGATGACCCTGATTCAAGTTTAAAAGAATACCGGTTGTTGCGTGTTACCTTTGGAACTGCATCTGCTCCATATTTAGCGGTTAAAACACTTCAACAATTGGCTGTCGACAATAGTCACATGTATCCAGGTATAAGTGAAATCGTAAAAAGAGACTTTTATGTCGATGATTTGATGACTGGTTGTCAGACACAGGATCAAGGCATTGTGATTAAGGAAAAAATTACAGAATTATTACTTAAAGGTGGTTTTGAATTGCAGAAGTGGGTTAGTAATGATCATATGCTTAATAGACAGATTTCAGAACATCAGCGCGAAGAAAAATCCCAGAGTGGTAAGGAAATCAAGGTTGACGGGATTATTAAAATTTTAGGATTATCTTGGGATCGTGAATCTGATACTTTCAAATATTCGGTGAAACTACTCCCCAGCAAATGCCTATAACAAAAGAAGAGTAATTTCAGACATATCTCGGCTGTATGATCCGTTAGGATGGGTCTCGCCTTGCGTTATTGTCTCTAAAATATTTATTCAAAAGCTGTGGCTTTCTGGTATTGACTGGGATGAAGAATTACCATCCGATCTGCTCAAAGAATGGAAAAAATATCGAAGTGATTTGCAACATATATGTAACTGTCAACTTCCCAGATGGGTTAATACCCGAAATGATGACCATCTTTTAGAGCTGCATGGATTCTGTGATGCCTCCATTGCTGCCTATGCAGCGGTAATATATGTTAGAGTAATTAATGCTCAGGGTGTCATAACGGTAAACTTAGTAACATCTAGAACTAAGGTTGCACCTGTTAAACAGCAATCAATTCCTCGTTTGGAGTTGCTTGGGGCAAGCTTGCTTACTGACTTGATCACTGAAGTTTCCGAAGTTATGAGTATTTCTAAATCAAACATCCATGCTTGGACTGACTCGTCTGTGGTGCTTGCGTGGTTAAGTGGACATCCTAGTCGTTGGACAACGTTTGTCGGCAATAGAGTATCCCATATTCTATCGTTGATGGACAATACTCACTGGGCTCATGTGACGTCTTTAATGAACCCAGCCGACGTTGCTTCAAGAGGATTAACGCCTCAAGAGCTTCAAGAAAACAAGATGTGGAGGTCAGGACCTCCATGGCTTCACGAAAACCCCATAGTATACACACGACCAAAATCATTGAGTACTAACGTGGAGCAAAGGACAATTAAATCACACGTAGTAACTGATACATCCATGGAGAATAAAGTGTGGACTAAGTTTTCTGCTTTGTACAAATTGGTTCGTGTTATAGCGTTTTGCAAGAGGTTCCTGAACGTGCACAGGATTAGGAACAGTGGGGATAAGGTAAAGCCCTACCTGACAAACCAGGAAATATCGGCATCATTAAAGGTATGTATAAAACAATGTCAGAAGGAATCGTTTTTACAAGACATTGAGGACATTAAACGGTCAGGACACGTGAGATGTAAAAGTAAATAAAATCTTTATGTCCAATGCTGGATGAAGATGGTATTTTGCGTGTGGTGGAAGATTGAGGAACGCTCAATTGGAGACGCTATGAAATATCCCATCATTATGCCGAACAACAGCCATTTTACGAATTTACTTGTAGATGATGCACAAAACAACCCTGCATGGCGGTCCAACGCTAATGCTTAATTATTTACGCTCCAAATATGGATCATAGCTGCTAAAAATGTAGTTAAAGCTAATGTGCGCAAGTTGTTTACATGTGTTCTCATGCTGCAGCTCAACAAATCAACTCATGGGACAACTCCCAACCTGCCGAGTTACACCTGCAAGAGCATTTTTTAAATCTGGCGTTGATTTCGCTGGTCCTATAAATATAAGGATGTCTAAAGGTAGAGGTAACAAATCGTATAAGGGCTATATTTGCCTCTTTGTATGCATGGTGACACGAGCTATACACCTTGAGGTGATTAGCGATTTATCATCTGAGGGTTTTATCGCTGGATTCAAAAGGTTTGTGGCTAGAAGAGGTCGTTGTTGTGAAATATGGAGTGACAATGGCACTAATTTTGTGGGGGCTTCTAAAGAGTTAAAGTCGATGGTGACTCTTGAGGCATCTTCAGTAGCTCTTGAAATTAGGGGCTGGTTGAGCAATAATGGTGTTACGTGGCATTTCATACCACCCAGTGCTCCAAACTTTGGTGGTCTCTGGGAAGCCGGAGTGAAATCTACAAAATTTCATTTGAAGCGGGTGATTGGTGACTCTACACTCACTTATGAGGAAATGAGTACTCTTCTCAGCCAAATTGAGGCATGCCTCAATTCACGACCAATATCACAATTGCCTAGTAGTCATGAGGATCCTTTGCCATTAACACCAGGACATTTCCTGATTGGAGAGCCTCTAGTTACTGTGCCTGATCGTGATTATCTCGAATGCAATGTAAGTAGTTTAAGACGGTGGCAGGTCACTCAACGTATGTTACAGGATTTTTGGCGGCGATGGTCAAACGAATATTTAGTTTCTTTGTTACAAAGGTACAAATGGACAAAATGTGTCCCAGAGCCTGTAATAGGAGACATCATTTTGATAAAGGATGACAACCTGCCTCCAGCACGTTGGCTCATGGGTAAAATTTTAGATAAGCACCCAGGTAATGACGGAGTGACCCGAGTCGTATCCCTCAAATGCAATGGGTCTGTTATTAAACGACCAGTATCTAAACTATGTATCCTTCCTGTACTAGAATGAGCTATGTATGTAAGTAGTGTGTAGTTTGTTAATAAGTAATAGTAGTTACTAGGGCAAGTAAAATTATGCTTGTATTTCGATAAGTTAGATGTGCTTTGCGTCTTTTAGAACGCTCTTGACCTCATGGTGGGCGGTCTACTTTGTGTTTTATGTAAGAACATGAATATATGTTCTTGGTGGGCGGTATGTCCAATTAGATATCATATAATGTATATTAAAATAAGGTTCATAATAATATTGTTAAGATTTATCTAAAGTTTATATGTTTAAGTATTATTAGTTCTCGCATACGCCAATAGATGGCGCTGTACTCCTTTACATCGCGCAAGCATTGTGTTCTACCGAACGCGTATAAGTATCCGAGACTGTTAAATTTGTGTTCGCTTTCAAAATAAACCTTATTGTTCACATTTTGAGAGTTTGTATATTTATCTAACGATTTGGGCCCCTATTTTAACACTAATAATAATTTCTTATAACAACAGTTTCCATTGCTTATTCTAATGGCAAAGCGGTGTGATTTAAAATTGTTCGAACAACAAAATCGCATTACCTTTTTTATTGTAAAGTCGTTTGCACTCGTGCTCTTCCCAACTGCGCTAAGACTTGTTGATGCCAATGGAGTGTTCGATATTTTCCTCCTCCTCGCCAGGTGCGGGTGACGATGATTTATCGCCCACTCAAATGGCACAATTGAATGAGTTTTGGCTTGATTCCCCGAATTTATTTCTTTCCCCGTGTTAATATATAACAACGGATTTTCCTTAGTTATCTTTTAAGACTGGCAGTAAAGAAAATCTTTCGGGCTTTTATGACAAACGATTTAAAAATAAACTTATGATTGTAGGTTACTTTTTGGACCAAATGTTAGTCTGGTAATTTTAAACAGTAAACGGTTTAACTATTCAGGGTATCCAGATTTTTACCCAGATCACGCGGTACCACATAGACATCGTTTTGAGACAACACTTCTTATAGTAATAAGTATATATATTATATCCTTCTAAATATAATGAGTTTTCCAAAACCAATTATTTCTAACATCGAAAGTTTTATTTCGATCAGCTTCTGTTAGCATAGCAAGAATAATGTAATTGAAAACAGTAAAGTAAGATGAAACGCAATTATTACTTGGATCCGAATCATATTTTGTCAATTGTCTTTTCCAAATGTCCCTAATAACGGAAAAAAAACAAGTACGTATATGAAAGTAATAAAACGAAATGGCCAGCAATGCGATGATTTGATTGTCTAAATATTAATGTTACGTGGGTTGGTTAATTTTTAAAATTGTAATAGGGGTGTATTGTAGTTACTGTAAAGTCACTGGTTCAGACATTGGGATCCTTTTCATAATGGCGAATATGCCTATAGAGCGTTGGAATACTATATGTAGATGTATCTGAGCTCCTCTTTCTGCAGCCACGAAAAGAACAGTTGTATTTAATCTTACGATATTACATGTCATACGATTATCCTGTGCGTCCTGAAAAAGGCCTCCTTTAATAATATTAAGGGGGGTTTCGGACGAGACGCACCTCGCTGTTTCAATCTGTGTTGACAGAAGGCGTCGGTGGCTAAATGTGAACTGTTGCCTTCCGATCGGTAGGGCGTAAGTTCAAATCCCATATTAGTATTATTGTATTCGAATACACATTAGTGTTACTTACTAATGTGTATTCGAATTTGTGAAATTATATTATCCAACGCTCTTTCAGTGAAGGAAACATCGTGAGGAAACCTGCGCCCGCCTAAAGAAATTCGAAGGTTGTGCGAAAGTTTCCAACCTACACTGGGCCCGTGTGGACTACTAAGGCCTTTACACCCTATATGGTTAAAAATGGTGCCCCTCGGTAGGGACTTTTAATAAGCTGATGAGGATGGCAAAAACTCTTTCTTTATTCGGTAGAATGCAATCCGTATATGTAAGTTTAGTTGAATTCGTAAAGATGTATTATGTGATCCTAATATTCAGGAGACCTATTCACCTTATGGGGGAGACCTATGTCCAGCAGTGGCCTGCGATAGGTTGAATTGGATAGGATACTTCGCTCGTGCTAATAGCTCCCATATGACCTTGATTATTATGAAAACACGTTCGGGCCTATCTTGATACGTAGTTAATGTCAAACCTCTCTTATTTCTGTCTATATTCAATTGGGCCGAGTGGCCTCAAACAATGAAGATCTTTCAAATTCCTAAGACGAGATATATTCGAGAGAGAAAAGTGAGGCATCGTTATCAAAATACAAATTTGGCGAAATATGCTTGAATAAATAGTAATGTAAGTGCTTTTGAAAAAAGTGTGGTTTTCGAAGGTTGCCTTTATGTTGTACAGATGGTAAATAAGTAACTATATGGATTTATATTGGCTTGTACTTGCAAAAAAATCTCGCGTGACTATCGTATCTGTTTAGTTGAAATTGGTCGAATGCAAGTTGACGTATCGGGCCCTTTGTTTTTGTACATTATGGAGTTTTTATGTTGAAAGGAAACATTGTTTATCTAAGAAAAGTGGATTTGATTTACTAGTTCAATATTTTACCACGAAAGAACAGCTTTGGTGATAGATAATGGGAAGGCATTGTTTGTTTTGATAATGCTCGTATAATACCAAGTAATTTTTTTACGATTCATTCTAAACTGCAGTTTTCTTGCGCCTACATACGCCTTGTATTAGGATCCTGGAAGTACTTTTACTTATTAAACACCCGTGATTCCAAAAGGGACCACTGTGTCACCAGTAAGCCAGAAAAGCAATTGACAACTGGAATATAATTATAAAAAAAACTATGACAGAGTTTGGTATTTTATATTTTATGCTCGACTATGCATCAAAATATGATTTAACTAAATATATCTATGATAAGGTAAATAGAACCTGTTTTATTTTTGAGAATTAATTTCACATCTTCAGTTATTTGAATCTGTGAATTTGATTAATTTCCTTTAAGTTGACGACTTAGCAGCAAGACTACAAAGTCTTACCCAATTATAGTTAATCTAATATAAATTGTATTAGACTGAAATTACTAAAATATTATTTACAAGTTACAACATAATTGTTTAAAGGGTATGAAATACCAAAAACTTTTCCAATATAAAGTTTACATTTTGGTGAAAATAAAACAAAGGCCTATGTGTAATCAATTCTATCGAAACAGTTAATATGTTGATTTTGATTACGGGTCGGGAAGTCATATCTTGATATAGTTTACACAAATATACAATATGGTGCATATTTGGGAGCTTTTTTGTTGGTATAAGTGCATCATATCGTAATCTCAGAGGCAATTCAACAAATTTTTAAGTAAACTAAAGATCGCAGAGCTAGACTTCCACCTCTTAGCTTTAGTTTAAGACTCTTACTGCGGGAGGTGATTCTTATTGGAATTCCATTTGTATAAACCTTAGCTAATGCCGGTGTTAAACTCACAGCTCGGGCTATCTCAACTCTAACCAACTCCGAATAAATAAAAGCAGTGATCGATATCGTTTATTTGTATAACTTTGCGGTTACCCCACTCTTTATGTAACATTGTTACAATAAACTAATGGAAAACAATTCACGGCGGGAGTCGTAAATTGGCGAAAAAAGGTAAGATCAATGCTCGAGAAAACAAACAAGGAATCGAATACGCTCACATCTGATTTGGGATGCGTGTAATAAAGATAGGGTGTCTTGTGTATTGATGTACACGTGTCAGCTTCTGTGGTTTGGGAAGAGGTGACGGAGCACGACGCAAATAGAAAAGAGTGGAGGATAAATATTTTGGTGCCAGCTACTAAATGGTTTGGATATCATACAAGATACATACCTTATACCATACGTCTAGTGATCAAGACAGAAATTAAATGAATCGGAGTATTTTGGTAAATACTTGTATGATATATTATATTCATTAGGCAATTTTTTATTATTGTGCTCACTCATCATTGAAAAAGTATCAGAACCAATGTTATTTTTAGTGTAATTTGTAAAATATACTTTATATTTTCCTACAAATTACAACTATTGAAATATTATCTTCTGCTTGTCAGAGGTTGACGTATTGTGTTCGCAAATCCGAGCCATGCTCCGAGAAAGTTAATTACCTAATATACATTATTATTATATTAGATTACCTAATATAATAATAATGAATATACACTGACATTCACACAACACTGTATATGGGTATGAAACAACGGATAAACATACTTAGTTATATGCATTGTTTTTGTAAATATATACATATTATACATTAAGAACATCAATACAAACACACATATTCATGCACATAAAATATGTTTGTAATGCCCGGGGATCGAACCAATTACACCACACGGGCGTCCAAACACTATTATTTTATTTATTATACAGTCGTTATATATAACAATATATTTTTAGAAACGCGTCTATACTGTTACAATTAAGACAACCCATTAATAGTTAATACGTTATAAGATCCAATTACTTGAGCAAATATTAGTATTCCGTAAATTCCTCATCAGAAATCTCTGTCTCACGAAAGAAACTCTTAACGAGCTGCACTGCAAAAGCTGCATCCGCGATTTAGATTAAACAGATAGAATTTTAAAACGTCCCTTTGTCTCGCGAAGATGAAAAGCGTGTCGTATAAAGGAGTTAAAATAGCTAATTACTTCGAGAAAAATCAACTTGAGCATGCCTGAAACGTAGCGTGCGTTTTACAGGCGCTTATTACAGCGCTTGGGCACTTAACTAGATACGCTCTTAACAAAGTAATTAGGTAACAATTGAAATCATTAAATTAAAATTCCTCCCAACAATCTGGAAAAACTTACATTATAAAAAGTAATGGTTAGCGGGTTTATGAGAGAACTGCACGCAATTCGTGTGTTAACCCTGCCTCAAATGTCCGGAGTCCTTATATATATAGGGTATCATTGTACTAGTTTTTATTTTTCCACATTCATCATATTATCATCATCAACCTTTAACTTTCTACTACGCATTACTATGGTCATTTTGTATACAGAATGCCATGAGGAATTTGGCCATATCCCATCACACTGGCACATTGTTTATTGGTGGTGTTACCCCATTATCCTCGGAAAATTCAGAGTATCCTGTTCTTGTTATCGCTTTCTCATCTATTAGTTGTTCTGGCCATTATGTGCCTGTGGTCTTACGATACTGGTCCTGTAATATGTTTATGAACCTTATACTGGAATAATTCCTTTGGGAATTTGTACACCTTATAACTTGTCAGATTATTCATTTTATACCTTCGATCAACAAAATAAATAAACTGGACGTATTACACAAAAAGATCCAACCACAAAATGACATATTTGAGGATATTGAAGTTATAAGTTTTTATTTACATTAGTTATTGTATAATAAGTTATTTTCAAAAGGATTCAAGTGTATTGGATTTCATTTGATATATTATTGTAGGTCATTCTATTCACATGGATATTCTCTATATGAATCCAAGGAGATGTCGTTTTTGAGTAAACTATAAAACGTAAGGGCCATACATGGGGGATGTAAACGACCATTGATAATATGTATATATGTTGATGGTTATTTATAATAAAGGCTAATTTACACCCCAGAGGCAAGTTTTGGTATACTAACTCATTTTTGACCACCTTGTGGGTTGGGTCCTTTTGCGAAATACGTCCAACTGGCAATAAGTAAATTTATTTGGAATTATTTAGGAGGAACTAATAATATTGAAAACAATTTGAATTTAAAGTAATTTGTATTTCGAAAATAATATAAGAAGTAGGTAATTTTTCATTTTATTTGTTTAGTGTATAGAGAAATCTATGATGCATTTTCATTTCTCTTTATTATTAGTATAGACGACGGCTCCCTGTCGTTTTGTCCACAACATTTCACTAACCATCCAGTTTCATTAAGAGCCGTCCGTTTCGTTTTCTTTGTGCAATTATTTACAAGAACAGGTGAGGACAGAATAATTTGGGCACAATGAATAGAAAAAAAATAGAACTAAGAAGTCCTGTCGTTACTTAATGACGTGCTTGATACGTCTAGTGCGGTTACAGTCTAGTCTATACGCAAACGAAACAAAAAAATTTAGCTTTAGCAATGTTCTTGAAGTTTGTTTTTTCTTGAGTGACTATCAGATGATGGGAAGGGTCTCTAATGTTTCACACAAAATTCAATATCAAATTTCACAAGCAACATTAAATGTTATTTTTGTCAATGTTTCATTACGGAAACTAATGATTTAACATGGGGATCAAAACGCAAACATGCGTATGACAAGTAGCCATTTCAATAATGCAATATTAATTAAGTTTTTAAAAACATATCTTCAAGTTACAATAAAACATACTGACATATCTTCAAGTTACAAACACCAAAAAAAACTACATTATACGAGGCCGAGGGGCACGAGCCTACCCGTGGAGGTATATAGGCCTTCGTCGTCTACGCTGGCCCGACTACACGCAAAACATTTGAAGGCGTGCCCAGTGGCGTGGGATAACGTAGGTACATATAATTTCGAATTTTCGAACATAACTCCACAACTCCATACCATTAAGCTTAAGCTCTCAGTATTTTTTTTTTATGAGATACAAATTTTGTGAAACATAATGGTTATTTGCGAAATGATAACTTTGTATTATGTTGCTTTTATAACTATTATAATACTGAATAATGTCAGTAAGTATAGTGTTCGTATTTAAATCGAATAAAATTTTCTAAAAGGACCTTAATGGAATTAATACTTTATACATTAGTGATTCTATAAACAAAGTTTCAGCGATATTATTATTTAGCTGTCGTATCCAACTACGAGTAGCTTAATTAGTCATTCTATTAACAGCCTAGGGCCTTTACTAATCAATAGTCTAGACTCATAACAGTGTCGTAAAACACGTCGTAGCTGTCGAACTTAATTAATTGAAAGGAGTTTTTAATTGATAAGTTATTTCTAATAAACGTGAAAATTATGAATTTTGGCGAGGTTACATCATGACACAATTCATAGTTATGGAGGGATATTAATAGAACAACTTGATTTATTAATATTTGAAAATTATATTTTTATATCGACTATCCGACTTCAGTCACTCAACGCGCAATGGAGCTAACTAGGTGGTAGACTCGATACTGAGTCTTCTAGGTAGGTACCACCGCAGTGCCAGAAATCCCGTGAAACAGAAGTGTTATGCACTTTTGTGTTTCGGGATGAGGGCACTGTAGCTAGTGAAATTACCGGGTATAAGAGACTTAACATCTGTTGTCTCGGGTGACGGGCGCAGTGCGGCATTGATGGAGGATAATAACTGTCTGTCAGTTGTTGGTCTCCTTTAATGCCGCTCTGTCATGGTCTGGCGTATCACTTACTATCAGGTGAGCGTCCAGACCGCCCTGTACACTTATATTATTAAATAAAATAAAACAATGGAGCGAGCTATGCTATCAGTAATAATTTAATTCGTAAGAGAACAAAGTTACCGACAAACCCCACTGGATCAGATTGTTTAAGTAGCAGTGGGCTATGTCGCAGAACCGATGGCCGTTGGAGCAGACGAGTTTTGGAGTGTAGACTGCGTCTTTGCAAGTGAAGCGTAAGACGCCTTCCGGCCCGATGGACCGACGACTTGCACAAGTTCGCTGGCTGAGGCTGGCTGAGAAAAGTGGAGGACCGGGATATCGGGCGAAAATGTGGGTGACATATGTCGAGCAGTGGACGGCGATAGGTTGATGATAGAGAGAAAGAGAATTCCGACTTCGTACGCGTGAATTTATTTATTTTCAATTTTTTGTGCTCGAACATGATTTGTTAAAGGAAGGGTAATCAAAATCAGAATAAAACGTCTGTAACAAATATGCAGGTATTTATATAGATCAAGTACCTGTCTATTTGTTTTCGCAAAACGCTTTGGATTGCTGATGGCTTTCATAGCTTCACTGATGATACCAGCTTAGCCTTATATATTTATTCAACAATCTCAGAGGCATCTGAATGGGATTGAAACTTCAGCCAAAGGTCTGGCAGGAAAGGTTGGGTTACCTAGGCTTGGAGAAAAGCCGGTGACGGGAGCCGTTACGTGTCGATTACGCGAATAGTGACTGGTTGGAACTTATACTCATAAATTAAGGATGATGAGTAAAAGTAAATAAATAACATTAAAATGATAAAGCCGTATTGAAGCTGGGCTTGTTTTTGACCCTTGAAAATGGTCTTAACTTTGTCGAGTAATAAACGTCAAAACAAAATGGAAATAATATTTAAATAACATGTTTTCCCATAGGATGTTCTAAGGGTGCATAGAAAAAATCACAAACAACAACATTATAATTAACACGCAAAAAATATTATATTCATGCTTTTAGCTTATCTTTTACCAGCTGCGCTTTCAACGGAGTTTCTGTCAAATCTTTGCACGGGTTTACTTTTTCAAGTTAATTAATTAACGTAAACGTGTGTATTTCAACTCATTAATTTTGACTTCTAGTATGACTGAAGGGTTTTCGTAGCGTATTAAATATTATCATGTATTCAGAGAAATGCTCTCATTTTATAATCTCAGTAATTCTGGTGAACGTAAATTAAACCTTTTTTTTAATTTCAACAAACCATACTCAAACTATGTATTAAAAATCTAAAAAAAATATACCTATTCCTACTCACTAAAGTATGTACTTATAATATGATCATCACCTCGATTTGGTATATAAAATTTATTCTTGATTCTGCCATTGATAAATATTACATTTCTACAGTACTACATAAAGAGATGCGTAGTAGTGGATATTTGGGTAATTCCTTCTCGGCATCATAATACTTCATCAACAATTGGGACGTTAAAAAATCGTTCCTGTAATCCACCTTGAAACTTATTTATCTAATGTATTGTGTTTTTGTTATACTGTGCAATAATAATATATTTTTTTATAAAATTAAAAAAAACACTTTAATGACCACGCTTCTGTAAATACATTTGTTTTGTGTACGGTCAAGAAATCATTTTCTTTATTTCTCATTCTCAGACCAATAGTATAGAGAGTAAATGTTTGTGCAAAAAAAAAAACGAACTTATATTAACCATAACTAATAATCCATCAGTCGAATGCCAAGAACAGGCGTCTGAGAATAGATTTTTCTTTTGTTGATTACTATCTTATCTATTGGGTTTCGTTTTAAATCGACTAACTAAAATGAGTGACTAAAATTAGTCTGTATAAATTTATTAAGGCACGTTGTATTATGCGTTATCTTTATAATCAATTCCCATGTCTCGACCACGAAAATAATTTATAAAAGCAACGGGATAAGTACCAGCCACCTTTGCTACTTTAGCATAGTTTGTCTAGAAAGCAGTACTAATTTACCGACCATTGTCTGTCGTAACCTTAAGAAATCTCCCAAATTTACGTTCAGCTACCGTTAGACAACCCTCGTTATGTTTTACAGCTGTCTGGGTGCGTGTACTAAGCCCTTGAATGCTTCTATCAACCCTAATGGACGATGCAATGAACTTTGATGCCTTAATATAATTGCTATCTTTATGCGATCTAGTCTAGCTTAAGATATCATCACTTAAGATTTGGAGTTGGTTTAACGTGTAGTGAAAGGGCGATTTTCGCGCTAAAGTTGGGTGTAGTGTAGAAATGATATCTCGTTTGTTTTCAAGCGTGTGAAGATTCTAAACTGCATAACTTAAGATAATAATGGGCAGCCATATTGTATAAATGTAATTATTATTTTAACTTATTTTTAACAAACATAGAATTGAATTTAAGTTCGCCTTTTGTGATGTGAAGCGACGAAGATTCGCCTAGGATACCTATACTGGGTGTAGGTACGTGATTTATGTTATAGATATAATATACAGATAAACATTTTTTCAATATAAACTTCGCTTTTTCGCTTCGGCAGCGCAATATAAATACCGATAAATTTAGGTCCTCACACTAAATTTTAAGCATCAAGCAAAATGAAATAATTTCACAAAAAACAACCTCGAGAAGATTCAGTTTAAATACAGAAAATAAACGGTTACCATTATCAAAACGTAACAACTTCGATCTAGTTAAAATGATGGCAAAATATTTATTTTATTAATAGCAGCGCTTGAAAATCCTAAAGTTGGTTCATAGTATTAAGAGTTCACGTTACCCATAAACCAACAAATAAAGGTTTTCGTATTCTCACTTCGAAAACTGTAACGTCTATTTGAGAACAAAAGTCATTGGGATTTGCGGGAAAAACTCTTGGCCACCTGAAACACAAATCGTTGAAAATTCAATCCTTCCCGGGCAAAGCTGCTAGAATATGTATGTATCAGCACTCACCGGATAAAACTAGAAACAACAAACACCTCCAGGCTCCCGGGGGAATTTCAAATAAGATCCTATTCGATAGATATCCTATTGCTTAACTTACACTCTCACTTTTTGGAACAAATAACTTATTTAAGTTGGTTGTTTGTTCCATTTGTGGTAGATTCAAAGACTTTGGTCGAATCAGATTAAGAACGGAATAAAATAAAAAAAAAAAAAACTAAAATACGGGATTTTCTTTTATGTACCTACTTAAAAAGTTAATAGTAAAGCGGCTGGTGCGTTCGATTTATGAAAGTGCGAGAAAAGCAACTACCGCACGGGTCCATTATTGGATGGGTGACCGAATATATATTACTGGAGTGCCTTTGGGTTCTTAAGACGCGATATGCATTTGGTCCCGGCTACTATCTTGGATTAGAAGCCGTTGAAACTTATCCATCCGCAATAGAACTACGTAATGGGTAACGGCCTAATTACCCCATAAAAGTGATGTTTTAGGAAGGCCAGTGCTGAGGAACGTTATAAACTTGTTGATTAAAATATGATAACAATTTGCACGTATATTTCCATTACTTCTTATGTTAAAAAGCGTACATGATGTTCAGAATGCTCCTCTGATGGTAAGTGATGGAAAGAAAGAAATTCTATTCTATTTCATGGGATGATATCTGGCACTGCGGTGGTTCCTACTCAGACGACTCAGTACCGAGTCTACCACCTAGTAATAATGTAATGAAATGGTGTCAAGAATAGGTCATCGTCGACGATACACAATAAAGCTGCTCCGAATTAAATGTATCTACTTCAAAGAGCAACATATGATGAGCACATTTCGAAATATAAAATTGAGTTTATGTTTCAAAGAGGATGGAACGGAAGCATAATTCGTTTCTAAGTAAGTAGATACAGATTTCATAAGACGCCTCGACAAGGGAGTAATATTTTCGCATTACGCCCAGTTCTTACCCGGGAAAGCGTTAAATCTTAAATATTTTAAGTAGGTGGTTAAGCCGCCGATGTATTTTGCATTACGGCGCCCCCGCTGAAACTGGGACCATTTCGCGGACACTTTTCCCCTAGAGGGAGCTCTTGTAGTTTATTGACATTTACTTTCCGAGGGTAAACATTGCGACGGTGACTGTCTGTCGGGAGTTGACGGGTATAATACAAAGACGACTCTTTGTAGTGCTTTCGCGTTTCCTGCTCAGTGATAGAGGCTATAATTGCATCCTTTTTGCTACTTCTTATCTAGATTTAATTACACTCGTACACTTTTGTTTGGGCGAAACTTTTCCTCGTTTATCAAACAGAATGTAATAAATAATAATCATAAACCCTTTTTCTGATGACAAAGGATTATGGGTAAATAGAAAAATATTGCAGAGGTTCATTGTTTGTAGACCTCGTTAGTGGAACGGTTAAGGCAGACGTCAGACGTGTTGCCGAGTAAGCTTTTAATAAGGAAAGTTGAGATGTGAGACTCTGCGTGCCTGTTTATTCTTAACTACTAGAGAATAGCGCTAGACGTGGCTATATTTTTGATTAAATCACCATACGTGTTAATTGTTGTTATGTTAATTCATAACATGGGTAAAGACCCATGATAGCATACTGAACAAAGAAACAATGGTCACTGAAGCAAAGAAACAAATCTCCAATGTAATGAGGTGGATTATTTAATAGTATTGACACAAATAAGAATTAATGTATTTATTAATATTCTGACTTATTACGATATACATAATGTTATAATCGTCATCATTTTGCTTTTCCGATAATCAAATAATTCAGCCCGCAATATCCTGACTAAACTGTAAAATCTTGCAAAAAGAGATTTTCGCTTTGGAGTCTCTCGTAGGATTCGAATATATGACCTGAACGCTTCATCATCTCCTTTTTTTTTATTTTGCAGGGACCGGTCTTCCCTCCCGATCCCGGATATGTCGGTGTTAACGACTACCATCCTAAGATAGTAGCCGTGACTGACGGCTTGACGTTTTTTCTATTGAACAGGAGGTAAAGGAGCATATGGTTCACCTGATGGTAAGTAACACCGCCGCCCATGAACAGAGCTCCCAGAAATGCGTTTCCGGTCCTTTAATAGATTGAACGTTCTTTCTTTGTAGGACGCCAGGTTGCTCCGGAAATCCTACCTATCCAGTGGAAGTTCATTCCACAGTTTTGTAGAACTTGGCTAGAAATGACGATAGCATCGATTTGTAGAAGACCTCCAAACGTTCATACGATGAAAATGAAATTTGGAGATCCTTTGAGATGTACTATGAGGTGGAATTCAGCTACAGGATACTTGATAAACAACAACGTCTCTTCTGAAGCACAGAATCTTTTTTCTTTTCAGATAATCAAAGCGGCAGATTAACTATTTGTGCTTTTGTTTTAAGTTATCATTTGAAAGCATTAATTCTAATAAAATATTATTATATATTATCATTTTTTATTTCACTTAGACCAGAATAGACTGTAGTCTAAGTCACAACGTTTTTTTCCTATTTTTCTATGGCAAAAGGCGAATTTTATTTTCAGGAAATCTCATATGAAATGGATTTATGAACTCGATGCACTGGATGTCAGGTAAGCCAAGTGAGTGGACCACTTCAGTCGTATAGGAAATTGATAGGCAAATAGGATTCGCATTGAAACTCTTTTATCTGTTTATTTGAGAAGTTTTCTTTAAAATGATCGTCTTGAATTGAATTTGGTACGTAATGGTTGAGTCGACCCTGTATCTATCTCTCTTTGGTTAAAGCGGAATTACACATTTAAAATCCATTTTAATAAATTGTCCAACATCCCACTATTTCCATACAGCATGGGTATAGGGAGATTCGGTTGTAACTTACTACACGGATCCATTTTTAACCGACTTCAAAAAAGGAGGTTCTCAGTGTGACCTGTTAGTATGTATGTATGTTTGTCCGCGATAATCTCGCGTTTGGCTGAAGCAACTTCGATGCGGTTTTCGGTAAAGTATTTGTTACATTCAGGAGAAGGGTTTTAGTGTTTTAATTTTATTATTATTAATTAATATAGTAACTCTGTAAACTTTGACCCGCTAATCCGTTCATATAGGTGTGTTAAGACTGCGATATCTCCTAAGATATTATTTAATTCGATGATGTAAAGAGTATTTTTTTTCATGAAATACTTGTAATGAATATCGTATTTATTTGGATAAGAATTAATATGATGTTTATGAAAACACCTTCGCACACATGCATTATTTTAGAACAAATTTGGTTAGCAATAATAAGGTTATAGTGGGCTATCTTTGAAAGATAGACACGTGCTGTCGCAGTCTTTCAGGCGTCTCACTAACCATCAGGAGAGCGTTGAATAATTGTTTCGGAGAGCCTAATAGCATGAGTGTTTTTACGATGTTTTGATAAACGAACTTCTGTGCTCATCTGTTTCTGAAGCACGAGCAGCACGCTTACGATAGTTACGTTCTCCCTTGCGCGACTATTCCTTAATGCACCCTTCATTTTACCTAGGTCCGTAGGCAATCCAAATAGTAACTGATATGATTGCAAAACTTATCAAACAAAAATTAAATTACCGGGCAACAAAGATTATCCCTAAAACTATCACTAATTCACTTTATAAACTTAGGTAACGAAACCATAACTAAAATTTATTACAAACCTATCACTAAGAAGTATGAAATAATATAATAAAATTTAACAAAAATATAAAAAATTATTGATCCAAAACAAATAAAAGCTATATTATTATTTTTTAATTAAAAAGGAACCGCCTTCAAAAATGAACTGAAAAGAATAAAATAATTTCTATTATATACGTCACCTCTATTTAATTTTGAATAAGAAAAACAATGTTTATAAATAATCATTAACTTGTAATATGAACGTAATATTTATACTATTTGAAGCGGTGCCAACAAAATCATGAAGCTGCTATCTTAGAAAAACCATACGACTAAATATTAAACCAATCATTCCTCAAGCTTAGCGCTTGCACACCAGTGAGCATTGCAATTGCATTCGCTGAAGTTTGCAGAGAAGTTATTGTAATCATGCATACAAGTTTCACAGCGAAAACATCAAACACTTTTTAAAGAGACGGTCGGACATCTAAAGAAATAAATAAACAGCGTTCGTCGTCTCTTGAAAATTGGTTTGGCACCGACTTCAAAATTATAAGTATTACGTTCATATTAATAAGTTAATGATTATTTTATATACATGGTTTTTCTTAAACAAAATTAAAATAGGGGTGACGTATATAACAAAAATTATTTTATTCTTTTCAGTTCATTTCTTGAAGTCGGTTCCTTTTTAACTAAAAAATAATAATATAGCTTTATTTGTTTTGGATCAATAAGTTTTAATTTTTTTGTTAATGTTTTTATTTTATTTTATAAGAATTGGTTGGTATTAACTACGAAGGGCTACGAACTTAACGAGCAATGGAACAATCTCATTTTTTCCGGCCAACCAGGTAATTCTAAGTAATCATCTCAGCTTATTATACGTTCCCACCGAGGGTCACGAACCTACCCATAAAGGGTGTATATGCCTTAGTCGTCCACGTGGGCCCAGTGCGGATTGACCGTCTTCACGCACAACCTTTGAATCACTTGAACTTGTTAAAATCGCACAAAGTGACTTTCGCTATAAGGATTTTCCCGTAGGATCCGAACTCACGACAAATCTGATTTAAACTAAACGCTTAGATTACTCATCACATCGGAGGTAATTTATCATAATAAGTATTTACATAACACATCAAAAAAGCTATCAAAATGACTTTCAAATGCAAGTCGATGTGACTTAACAACAATTTGTCAGTTATAAGCCTTTTATAGGACAGCAGTGTACTTGGCTCGTTCACAAGTGGAACAATAAACAGAGAGGCCATAAAGCGAAATGTCAATTCCAAGTCTTAGATACTTTTTCACAAGTCTAGACGCATTAAGTCGCCATTGTGTTGCATTTTCATAATGTATAGCACGGATGAAATGGTTGGATTTGCCTAAGCTGCCAATGTGGTTTAAAAGGGTTTTTAAGTGGGAAATATATATTTCAACATTGAAGATTGTAATAGTTCCATGATCTTACAATTTATGTTTTATATAATTTTACAATATACATAGTTATATTTTGTATAGGTATAATTTTATTTGGCTGTGTTTTATTGGCACTAAGTAATAAATATCATTTAATGAAGTATTCACTAAATTTCCATTATATTAATATTATAACTATCGGCCGCCGCATCATTGCTGAAAAGTTGTCCTGAAGCAAAATTAAAATGGGCTTAATCATATCAGCTTAAATGTTCCTACGAACATAATTTCTTCCAAAATATAAATATTTGTTGCTAAAAAACGACAAATAAGGCGTTCTTATTTCTTGAGAGAAGAATCAATTAACGGTCTTCAATCTAAGAACAACTTATTTATACTTTCCTTTTTAGCAATTAATACAAAAATAAGTTTAAAGTCAACAGTTTAATAGGGCGGAAAGGTTTTCCAGTGGCATGTAACGGGCTAAGAAGCGTATGCCGAACACTAACCAGATAACGATGACCTGGCGATGATGTCGGCTGCTAGTATTCTTGTCGCGTGAAAATCATTAGTGAAAGCTTTCGTTTAGCAATGGATATTTTAGGCTGTGATGATGATTAGTATTATAATATCATAAACGTGAAACGTTTTACAAATCCAGAAAGTCTCTCAATGATTTGATATTATATTATTGCTAAGCGTTCCGATGAAATTCAGTTACTACTGGTACTATACGAACTAGGATCGGTAGAAAGATAACTTTTTAACTGATAACGGGGATTTAATTGACTGATCAAGTAGGTAAGCTTATTATTTGTGTCTATGAAAATGATTTATTACCATAATTATTATTTTTTACTACGAAATTATTACGAAACTATGAAGTCACGCTGGACGCACTTTTTTATTTATAAAATGCACTGTCAATATGTGTATAATTATAACGATAGTTTCAGATTTCTTTTTGAAACCAGTCAAGTTTCTTACTGTACTAATAGATGATAGATTGAAATCAATCCGCAGTTTCCTAATCGAACACTGGTGGTCCGTTCGTTTGGGATCGGTAATACGATTAGGGATTCGCACATGTCCGAAACAAGCTAGATGATAATGTATTACTTTACTTTCGTAAGATGTTTTTACCATAAGTTTTTGTGTGGTGATGTGGAGTCGATGGCGTAGTGGCTTAAACTTTTGGTTGACGATTGAGCTGACAAAGTATCTTCGCAATGAGCGGTTTTCGGATGGATGATCAAAAACATTATGTTAAATTCTTCCGTATTTACAGTGTGCACAGTTGTTAATAATTTTATCATATAAACATCTTAATAAAATTGCAGTCTCTGTATGAAATATTGACATAACCGTTAATTCAAGATGAATATGAATATAAGTGTATATGTAGCATACACAATTTTTATCTATTTTTCTGTCTGTCTGTCTGTCTGTTCCGGGTAATCTCTGAAACAGCTTGACCGATTTTAACTGGATTTACATTGGTAAGTAGCTGAGTTATAAGGAAAAACTTAACTAATTTTATTCTAGAAAAAACTGTTTCATTGAGGATAATAAAGAAATATTGTACCGCGCGTAACGGAGCAGTTTTAATATTTAACCATATTAAACACCATAAACACATAGAATACGTTTTACTTGAGAAAAATACCTTATACCGCGGGGAACATCGCGGGAACATAGAATTAATACAATTGTAGTTAACACATAATATCATGAATCGGGCGTGCGTGGTGTGTGTTATGTGATGTGTATTGTTAAAATAAGTAAATCTAGATCAAATATTTAATCGTTAAAACTTTCCAACGCTACTCCAATCCCATGCGGTTTTTGGAATGGGATAGAAAGCCCTGCGAACCTTCCGGCTGCTATCTATTATGAGCTGTACAAATAAATCCAGTTCACGGTTATTTAATTGATGAAAATATTGTGCACAGAATAATGGGGCCGTTTAACATAAATTAGGGCACCGGTGTAGACTGCAGTGGCGTATATAGGGCCCGGGTTGGCCCGCGCTTGCTCGCGAGCTGCCAAATTGCCCTGTTCGCTTATCATCAGGATTACATACATATAGGGTTGTCTAGGTCAAGAATGTATTATTATATTGAATTCAGCTTGTAATGTCCTAACCGACTAAGAGCGTCGTGGCTCATTGGGTGGACTCTTGTCTTCCGATCTGGGGTGGAGGTTCAAATCCTGCTACGTACCAATGTATATTAGAAATTATATGTACGATTATCCGACGCTCTTACGGTGAAGGAAAACACCCTTGCCTTGCCCGTGCCCTTCGATGGAAACGTATAATGAGCTGATGATGTCCTAACCAAACTGGAAAAAGTCGCACAGAATATCTCTTACCATTAGGTTCTTCTGTAATGTTCGAAGCCACAGCTCAGATTCAACCAGATCACTCGGTCTAAACTCAGCGCTCAGACTAGTAACTACTACAGGGTGGTAGTCAAAAAACAATTGCACTACTGAAAGCGTTATAACAGCTTTTTTTAGGGTACCGTAGCCAAATGGCAAAAAACGGAACCCTTATAGATTCGTCAAGTCTGTCTGTCTGTCCGTCCGTCCGTCCGAATAATACAACTCCTTTTTTCTACGAAACTATAACGACTACACTATTCAAACTTTGTTCATATATGTATTCTGTGAACCGCTATCAGGTTTTAATAAGAAACTTGAAAAAAAAAATCTTTTGGGGTTCCCTTACATTAAACTGAACTCACGTATCTTGTTTTTTTATTTCAATGGTGTCATCTTAAGATCGTATGAGGTTTCTCATTCTTTATAATTGTACAGTAGGTTGCGCGCACATCTGCACAAGTTTGAAAAAAGTGTCCCCCCCTCTAATTTCTAAACTATGGGGTTGATAAAATTGAAAAACGATATGATGTACATGACCATAAAATATAACAATGAAATTTAGTTTGATCGATTTCTGGTGTGTAGTTTTTTTTTATACGTCATAAACTGTGAACCATATTTTTTTATATTAAAGATTTAGTAGGTGCCTAAGTAAGGACAAATAATTTTATTTTATGTTACTTGCTGCTGCGGAATCCTCCACGTGCGAGTCCGAATCGCGTTTGGCCAATTGTTTATTGTCGAATTCAATTTGGGATTGCTTTTGTACGGTTGCTAGAATTTTATTAGTGCATTGCGCTAAGAACGCATTGTGATTTTTTCAAGCGAGTCATTAATTAAGTCCTTAACCCTATACAAATTAACATCCACTTTTTGCTTTGGTAAAACTCTTTGTGGTATAGCCTCAATTCCAAAACATGACACTGACTCCCACAGCTAGCATCAGATTTGTTGTTATCGATAAATTAAGGCACCCAAAGATTTTTCTTCTTTCTTTTCGAAAGCTCAAATTGTCGTCAGGCATCCAAAACCCTACATCATTTATCGCCTGTAATCCTCTTTATATTGTAATTTCCTGAGGAAGACCGTGTATAAGGTTTGATAAGGCTCTACTGACCTGATTGAAGGTAAAGGCTGGCAGAGAAATAACTAAATGAAGAATGCTTTTTACGATATAAGCTACAAATTGCACTATAGTCCCATTTTTGGGATGACTGTCATATCAAATTCGGCAATTTTCACTTAAATCTAGGTTGTCTCATCATCATCAGCTCATTAAACGTCCCCACCGAGGGGCACGAGCCTACCCGTATAGGGTGATTAGGCCTTAGTCGTCCACGCGGGCCCAGTGCGGATTGGACGACTTCACACACAACCTTTGAATCTCTTCGCAGGCGTGCATGAAGGTTTCCTCACTATGGTTTTCCTTCACCGTAAGAGCGTCGGATAACGTACATATATTTTTCGAAAATTCTAAAATACATTGGTACGTGTCGGGATTTGAACCTCAGCCCTCCCGGTAGGAAGGCGACAGTCCACACCACTGAGCCACCGACGCTCTCCAACCACCGACGCTCTCCCTAGGTTGTCTACTTGATTGCTAATTTTTTTTCATAAAATATCAATATAACCCGATTGTTTAATAACTCTATTAGCTTATTTTCATTACGGCAACCCTAGACCAGACAATATATGGGGGGCTACGCAGATACAATATGCCGCGTCACTAGAATGCGTCGGTCGGACATTTGAAAGACTATCGGGATGTGTAGCGATCCATTGATCGCAGTTTATGCGAAAGTGATGGCGATTATCCGTCGTCGTAGTCCTAAACTGGGATTAGGTTAACCTAATCGCTTGGATTAAAAGCTATAAAGGCTCTCAGATAGCCGCCATTTGCCGGCCATGGCCTTGCTTAGAAAAACTAGGAGTGTCATATACATATTTCGCCTACCTACGATAACAATACGAGTAGGTACTCAGTACTTACCTAATATGGAAATACCACATACTTTAATAGGCAACTTATTTAATGATCAAAGACGTAAAAATATGACTCCATAATTTCGTGTGTGCCTCATTAAATTATGTTTACGATTACACAAAAAAAAATCTTGGCTTGATCTGTGTATGAAAATAAATCATAGACCGTCCTTGATGATAAGAGCTCGTGCGTGTAATTTTGTTTAAATATAAGTCTTGTACCTATATTACTTATCTTTGATGCTTTCTTCAAAAGACCGAGATAGACCACTGCTGGATTTAATCGGCTTATCGAAAGTGAAGGGTCTGCCATAATATTAACATTTGGCTGGCGGGATGGAGATATCAGTTACACTCGTTATTGTAAAAGGCTTGGTTGAATGAAAGACTTCCCAGGCATCTGCTAATTATTTTTCTATAAACGTTAAATAAAAGTAGAGTTGGTAATAATTATATTCTTATCTGCCATCCCCGACACAAGATTTGTTTTTATTTCCTAGAAATTAAATAATATTTTTTATTTTGAAATCTGGCAGTGACTAACAAAAAGGGAGGGAAATAGCTATGTTAATTATGAGGCATGTAATTGGACGATTGGACAATTACAGGCTGATAAAAACTTCAGCAAAAATCTTAGATAAACAATTAACTATATGAACAATCTCACTCAAAAAGTGTTCGCGGCATAAGTCTGCCCATCGCGTTATTTGGACAGAATTTTCATTTAGAATCACGTCGCGCACTACGTCAAGTCATTTTATTTGTATTCTTCTATGATGCGATAAGGTCAATATTTTAATGAATATTTTTACGTTCTAATATAATAATATAATATTAACTATACGTTGTGTGTACTGGGCCTCGAAATTTTATGGTTGATGTTTCTTCGAGATTGTGAATCTAGTTGTTTTTGTTGATCGACTTTGACTTTATCATTAGATAAAGTCCATAATTATCATTATACCATTTAAGTAGAATCACTCGAATTTAAAAATACTATTACGTGTGGAAATCATAACAGCTATTTGAAAAGCATTTTGCATATGCGTTACACATGAAATGATATAAATATTTACGAATGCTGGTTTTCCAGTAACTGTTATATAACATTCAATGTGTTTCCCAGGGCACTTTCAGCGAGATTGCATACCAATCGATATGTTTTTTTACAGAATTGTGAGTTTTTCCATGCGAAGGAGCTTAAGAGAGCCGATGACTTGGAAAGCGTTGGTCTGTCCGCTCGATTTGCACAGCAAATTGATTTTTATGTCGATCGGCTTGTTTGTCTTTTGGGAGTTATTGTGAAAAAATATTTTTTATTTTACTTTCAGCTTTAATTTTGGATACGCCTTGTTTAAACCGACGCCTCAGTTTTGAAATATTAACAAAGCTTTATAGTTTTAGTTTACTTACTTTTATCTTTCTCTAGTGCAAATATTTTACCTAGCTATTTATTAACGTCTGTGTTTATATTTCTTTACCTTTACAATTTATTGAAACAGGTATTACTACGTTACTTTGTGATCATTAACACGAATCAGTTTGTAAACATTTCTGCGCTACATACCTATGTCATTTCAAGCAAATTTTTTGATAACGAGTACCTATTCCTTCAGTACTAAATTATCAACCTATATAACCTGTTATTTAATTATAACTAGTTACAATAAGTTGGTACTTGTACTGGATAAAGACTAGGTACCCGTGGCGACTATATAGCCACTTATAAAATATTGTAAAGGCAATGTTTGACCTTTAATTGCATTCCCTCATAATACCATCGCTCTCAAAATACTTACTAAGTACTTAAACGGACAAAGACATTTTGCCGTCTAGGCTGTTGCTGTGTTCCTTTTGACATAGCAAAGCGAGCAGGTCGCCGGGCTTCCTGCGAGTCGGGTGTAATCGCTGCTCTTTTTGTGCCTCTTTGCAATATCAAAAACGAAAGAGGGTCTCTTTATCTCGGAAATCTGGGTTGGTACCTTGTATCTCTCTCCGAATATAATGAGGAAACCTTAAATTTTTTGAAAATAATAACTAACGGTTCAGGTCCTTAAAATCAACTTTTGAGATGAAGGCAATCTCATTTGTGTTGTACAAGTTATGGAACAGCCAAAACTCACTAGACCATTATGGTCCGGTGTGAAACATGGCCTCTCAATACTAGCTAGGTAACTGCTAAGCTTAAAATTACATTATTAGAAATAAACACGCTACAATCTAAAATATAAAATGTTCCAAACAAGAGCAACGGATTATTAAGATTTTCCTACGGGTAATATAATGTTTAGTATTCTTGCCAACAAATCGTTTGTGGTATCTCTTTTATTATACCTGTTATGGAGGTGCCGAGTTTCTTAGCGCAAGCAAATGTCTTACTTAAAATTCTGACCAATCTTTGTACACTAAGTTACCTAAAATAATTTAAATAACAAAGTTCTTTATTTATGTTTACTTTGTGACTTAGTACTGCGTACCCCTAGAGTATTTTCTGTAAAGTCAAGAATAAAACTAGTTATTACAATTTTCGTTACTTCATTTAATATTAGTTTCTATTTAACGTTAGCATTCACGAAAGTTAGGTGCTTACCATGATTTCCACGCTTAGACTGCAATTAGCCTATGTTCGGAGTTAGCAGTACTTACCTTTTAAAGTTAGTTTTATTAAAAGAGCGTTGCTACCCGATCTCTGCTAAATATTATCCCTTTACCGCCTCTTACGGTGCTGGTGGGAAAATTAGGGTTGACAGTTATACTCTAGTTTTCAGTCAACACACGACAAAATTATAAGCCGGTAATTTTACTGGTTATAGTGCCCAATGCATAACACTCCTATTTCACGGGACGATATCTGGCACTGCGGTGGTGTGGTGCGGTGCATCTACCTAGACGACTCAGTATCGAGTTTACCACCTAGTAATATTTTTTATTTATTTTTTTTTATTTATTTATTTATTAGGTCTACCAACACTTGACAACATACAGATACAAAAAACATAATACTTAAAGGCAAAAAACAGAGTGCATCAAGCTATGACGGTAAACACCTCGTGATTTGAAAACGTAACTTATACTTATAGCTACAAAAATTAAAATCAAAGTAACGAATTTATACAAAAAAAATTAGTAAAAAACAATTAGTCAAGCCACCTTCTTGTCAGTAGTGATTTGAGCTGGCAATGAGTCTGTGTGAACATCGATTATATTACTGTAATGATTAAGTAACTTACACAGCGTGCGACGGGCGAGTTTGCACGAGGGTTGTTTTGCGATGGGGTGGATACATAGTATTATTGGTGACCTAGGACAGCGAGCAGGAACGCGAAATTTAAATAATTGTAATAACGACGGACTATCTATTTTTTGGTTAAGAATTTTAAATAAAAAAGATAAATCCAATAACGTACCTCGATTACTAACAGAAAGTAAAGAAAATATTCTAACCTTTCTCGTACGAGCGTATTCTTTTATGTATCGTTAACATAAGCTAAGTTTTTAATGAACCGCTTGAAGTCCGTTCTATTTTAGGGAATGAGTTGCGTAATGAGGCCTCAGACAACGCTACAGTCTCAATCAAACTTCTTCAAAATGTTTATATATAAATTTTAACTTAGCATCCTTGAACTCTCGTGTTGCGGTAAACAAAGCTAACATCGATTTGCTTTTTCACAATGTTCTCGATATGTGGGATAAAAGTTAATTTACTATCAAAAATTACACCCAGATCCCTGATTACATTTACTTTTCGCACAGGAATACCTGCGATCTCATATTTTGTATCTAACTGATGTTTTTTTCGGGTGAACTTCATATGGTTGCATTTATCAACATTAAGGTGCATCTGATTACTTTGACACCAGGCGACCAATCTGTTTATATCCTCCTGAATAAGACTCATCGTATCATATGAATTGCAGCGTGCCAGTAATTTAAGGTCATCCGCATACATTAAAGGAACTGAAAATCTAAAGCATTCTGAAATGTCATTAATAAAGAAATTGAAAAGGATTGGTCCGAGATGCGAACCTTGTGGGACACCAGATGTAATATTACGCAATGAAGACTGGAACCCGTTAATAACGACATAGAATTTTCTGTTCCTCAAATACGATTCTATCCACTCAAGTAAAGATCCAGTTAACCCGTATGTCTTTAATTTCAAAATCAGAGCTGCATGAGACACGTGATCAAATGCTTTGCTGAAGTCTGTGTATATTACATCTACTTCTTCACCAGCATCAAGAGCCTCGATCAAAGTTTCAGTAAAAAGAGTGAGGTTAGATAATGTAGACCTACGCCCAACAAAGCCGTGTTGACAGTCTGCAAGGAATAGACTCAAGTGTCTCTGAAGCAGTGGACTGAGAAGCCCTTCAAATACCTTGCCAATAACTGACAAGATTGAAATTGGTCTATAATCACTGACAAGCTCCGCTTTATCGCTCTTGTTGATGGGCACTACCTTTGCTGTTTTCCATACTTCGGGAAAAATCCCAGTCTGCAAGGATTTATTAAATAAAATATGAATTGGCGGCACTAGTTCTTCGGCACACGCTACAATAAACGAAGGGGGGATACCGTCTGGACCTGCACCTTTGTTAGTGTTCAGAGACTGCAAACTCTTTAGAATTTCAACACTGCTTAAATAAGGTACGGTAAGCGTTTGACCGTTATTGTTCAATAACTTCATATAATTGGAGTTAATACCATTATAGTTTGTATTATCGGGTTGTATATACACTGATTCGAAGTAAGATGCAAACATGTCACACATCACCTTACCATCCGATGAATTTTGAAGTCCATCAGAAACAGTTTGGGGATAATTACCTTTATTGCCATTTTTAGCTTTTATGAAGGACCAAAATAACTTTGGATGACTTTTAATACCATTTTCTATTGAACTTATATATTTCTTAAAGCGAATACTTGACATATCCTTGCAACGTTTGCTCACCAATCTCAACTCTACCTCATCACGAGGATTCTTATATTTTGAGGAACGTCGTCTGATATTCTCTTTTTCACGTAATGCTCGTTTAAGAGCACCATCAAACCAGGGAGGTATTTTTTTATTTCGTGGATATTTTACAGGTACATGGGCATCAATCACTTTGAAGAGTTCACCATACAAAACATTTACCATTTCATCGACGTCCCTACACTTTTCAAGCAATTCCCCCCAGTCTATACCTCTAAGGAGCTCACGAATCTTACCAAAGTCCGCCTTCCGAAAATCACGAATTTCATTTTGTTTATTATATGGGAGTTTTTTAACGATATGTTTGGATAACGTTATATCTAATGGAGGATGCAATGTATCGACATTGCTCAGAGCATCAAAAGATTCGACGATATTACAGGCAGATTCAGGTAAGCTCGTGAGAATAATGTCCAATATACGGCTCGATTTGTTTTTAATTTTGTTTATCTGAATGAGTTTATGAAAATTAATAAGTTCGACCAATGATTCGCTAGGATAAGGAGAGATATAGCTTCCTAAGAGATCATTCACCAGGCCCCAATCAATCCCTCCAAGATTGAAATCACCAATGATAAAAGGGCAATATCTAGATTTTTGTAAGACATTATTACAGGTTTCCACAAAGTGGTCCAAAAGTGCTCTACTTACCGGTGGAGGCAAATAAACTCCACAGAGAGCTACTCGATCAACAGACACAGCAGTTGGCGATTGTAATACTACCCAAAGGTCTTCACAATTGCTTTCCCATTCAATCATACGAAAGGATTGTAATTTTTTCGAAACTGCAATTAGCACTCCCCCGCCATCCTTATGTCCATGAAAACCCGAGCTTGATCGATCACGCCTATATACTATGTATCTGTCATCGAACAACTCACTGCTCTGTATACAATCGTTAAGCCAAGTTTCGGTTAAAATAATTACATCATAATTATTACATAAGACTTGTTTTTGGAAATTGTGAGTTTTTGTACGCAACCCACGAACGTTTTGATAGTACATTTTTATTCCCATAAAAAGAATCGTGATTTTTACACAAACAATTAACTCAATCTTAAAATAAATAATGTATACATTTATTAAATATATAATTAAGGCAATCTCTCCAGAGTCCCAGTATTCCTAATTATTACGTATGGTGATTCATCTGTCTTCCTTATAAAAATTCGGCCATCACGAACCCACACATATTTATAAGACTTTTCTTTGGCAGTCTGTCTCGCAGCGGCGTGTAAAGATTTGTTGGCTACTGACAGGTGCTCGTTGACGTATATCGGTGTCTTATTTCCTGATAATCCCATATGTGTGGCGTTCAATTTCAGGTCATTAGTCTTGAATTTATTAAACTTCACTGCAGCAGCCAAAAATGTATCTCGTATTCTGGGCGATATAAATTGCACTATAATGGACTTAGGTCGTTGTGTGTCTTGTTAATTCTTGGGATTCTTGTGTAGTGAGCTAGTTGGTCCTCTGAGATGGTGAAATTTATAGACTTTCCGAGTTCCTTCAACATGTGCAACAGATTTTCGTTCTTTCGTTCCGGGACACATTGAATCTCTACGTTATTCGAGCGAGCACTCTGCTCAATCTTATTCATTCTTGATGACAACTCTTCCAACTACAACTACAACAATATAAATGTTAAATTGAGCACATTCGACACTTACCTACTTCAACCAAAGAAAATCTATTGTGTCGGGCGCCTTAAGGCGGTCAAAAGGTTTATCAGGCAGCTAAATCCTGGTGTCTTTCAATATAAAAAAATCGAAGCTGGACACATTAAATGTATAAAAAATTTTGACATATCAGAAAATGCATGGATTTAATTAAAACAATGGGTTAGATTATTGTAAAAATTGTGATATATTCTTTGTTAAACTATGAATATTTAACTGTACAAAATACATGGTGTGTCTAATTTACAATTAATATTAATTAACAAAATATAATAATAATAATCATACAAATCATTATTCAATGGCTGGCGACGATCTGTCATTTGTGAGCGTCTTCCTTAGCTTCACTGTTGCAAACTGCTGTGGCCTGGATAATAAAATTTTGTTAAATACTTTTGATATGTCTCTCACTAACTATAAAATACCTCTTGTTAATGTTTCGGTTAAGCTGTACCAAGATATAGGGTAGATACTCGTAGATGGAAAAAAATACTTGATGACGTTAATCGTTATTTGATACTTTCGTGTTACAAATTAGCATTAAACACTTGTTATCCAAAATTGGGCACAGAACGTTAAACGTTTCCGGCTCGACAGGGGCTTCTATCGTAAATACTCATAATTATGAAATCGGCTTTTAGAATAAAGTTGCACCGGTTATGTTATATTACTTTCCTATCAATAAAATAAAATTTAAAACCCAATCGATACAACCTCGCCCAATGATTGGGTTGAACAGTTGCCAGATTTTAGTTTTTGGTAGCTAAGCTAATTTGCCCTTTGCCCACAATAAGACCAGTTCTTATTTTTGCAAGATTAATCTAGGGTGATTAATCTGAATCCAATGAGCGTTGGTGAAAATTGTAATAAGAGTTTGTTAAACAACGGGCCTGCGTTGGGTTATGAGATTATAGTAATTTAAAAAAGAAAAACTGTCTTGTTTGCTGCAGAAAACTTCATACTTCTACAATTTTACTATATTGGGATGCATTGTCCAAGAAGAACTTGATTCCAAACAAATTAATAAGAAAGTTCCAAATTAAAATGATCCTATAAACAATCAAATATAACATAATAAAGCGCAAAATTAAAATTTTGAACAAACCTCTCACTTTATTTGTAGACCGCTGTCTCCCTTCCCCATAAATCGTACCATGGACCAAAAGTGTGACCTTCTTCAGGCAAATCATTACCATCCACTGGACGTTTTAGCAATTTAGTTCGAGGCAGCAATTGCGGCCGTTGCTGTTTAAGTGCTTCATTAAACTTTTGATCATCAGACTCACTGTATGGACCCTCACTTCTGCGGTCCATAAAACGCCGCGCCTCAAGTTTAGCTTCTTCTTGGCGCATCTTTGATTTTTCTGCCTTCTTGGAATCAGTCTCGTAATCGTACCGAGATACACGGCGCTCCTGATCACTGAAGTAAGAAATGTTGGACTCATAGAATCTCTCATCTCTTGTGCGTCCATTATACGGCAATGAGCTGTCATCGTAACTCCTGTTTGCCCTACTTCTGTTTCTTGTTTCAGTTCTGGTCTTTGTATCTATGAATTCTTTTCTTGTCTGACGTCTGTCTAGAGAGTAATCAATTCGGGGTTCTCTATTATCATACGTTCTGCCATCTTTCTTTTGCATTCTGACTTCTGCTTGTGGGTACTCTTTTTTATAGTTCTTACCATTCTCAATGTGTTGACGATTTTTTTCTTCCTTGCTTGAACGTTTTTTATATTTAAGGGTTCCCTCATCATGACCATTGTAAGTATCTTCATTGCGTATTTCGTTGTTGTTTCGCTCCATTGGTGTGCCATATCGATCAGTTTTGTTCGTTATCTTTATATTTCAATGTTTCAGATGAAGCTGAAAAAGTTTTTACTTCTTTAGAATTATCCTTAAAGGTTTTGAACTCCATTGTTTTCGGCGGGCTTCTTTCGTGTGATGATTTTTTTACCTTTTCCGAAGACAAAGTAGCTCTTACATGAGGTTTAATTGGAGTTACCTCAATTTCTTCAAATTCTGGCATGTAAGCGTTCTCTTTACGTTTCTTTACCTCTTCGTCTAAAATTTGCGCTTGGCGGCGTCTGTCAATTTCTTGCTGCTTCCTGGATGTCATGTGATCATCTACAATTATACAGTCATATGGATCGGTGCTTGAAGCAACAGAATTGACGTCAGAACTGCTATCATTATCGTATCGCTGTAAAATCTCTCTACGTTTGACCGTTTTCATAACAAAACCTTCTCCAGTCTCATCATTGTAGAAACTATTTTCAAAATTGGTCTTAATAGTGCTGGTATTAGTAAATCGGAGTGCCTGGATTCAATTCTGGAATAAAATCTTCTTGTTTTTCCTCAATTATAGATTTTTCAGACATGCTCTTTTTATTTATGGTTTGGTGTTGCTGGTTATAATGTTCATTAATCTTTTTTCCCCTTTCAGAATTATCTTCGTTTTGGATTGAACCCAAACTTTTTGCTTGACGAATTCCATTGGACATTTTTATTTCCTTTCTGTCGATAGTTTCTTTGGGTCGTGAGGGCATATTCTCAGGTGTTGGTGATTTTTCAGGACTAGATGGCTTTCTTACGTCGGGTATTTCTGGAGCTGGCCGTAGATCTTTCTTAATTTTCACAAAAAGCCTCTTTTTATATTCAGGTACAGTATCGACAATATCGCGGTGCTGCCACAATGACATACCTTCCATTATTTCTTCGGAAGTGGTACGCCCAAATTTCCAGAACGACTTAGTCCTTTTAACTTTCTGCGAATCTTTATCCATATCTAACATGTTGCGCAGCATTAACTGTTGATCGTCTGTCAAGTACCCATTCGACTGGTTGTTGCTAGGTTTTGGCCCGCGTTTTAGGCTTTGTGTTTTAAGTAGATATGTTTTATGGTCGTTGATTTGTTGGGTAGATTTACTATAAATAAAAATAACAAAAAATGAAAATAGCTCTACTGCGAAATGATATAAAACTAGCAACTGAACAAAACACAAATACTTAGAATACTTTTCATAGATTTTATTTACCTGATAGGCACACGGAGTCTCTGAGCTTCTTCATCACTGTAGTCGACATCAGGCTGCGGTGGAGGCTCATTAGAGAAGCCAGAGTCATTAGAACTGTGCAGTGACACATTTCCGACAGCACCTACTGCCGATACTACAGTTTTCGCCGGGCCTGCTTTATTCTGCGTTACCTGTTAATTATTACAGGTATGAGCCAAGCAAGTGTTTGACGAATCAAATGCCGACCAACAAATTTAGTGAGGATTTTAAGTTAAAAGAGATCAAAACATAATCTCCTGATCTTTCATTTCCAGTCTTCACTCTATACCTCTATACCGTGAGTTTTGATTAGTATTCTACGTTTTAATCTTAGCAAGAAATATTACAGATTAAATTTGAAATTCAAAATATGAACGCAAGATAGAATACCTGTGAACGCAAAGGCAGTGTCTGGGGTCCGAAACTTCGGGTTTCAATGACAGCATGGGTGGTGAAGCTGGCAGCAGATGTTGAGTTCTTGATAGCGCTCGTCGGAGCTGATGGCGTCGACGCATGGAATGTAGCACTGGCTGATGAGCTCAGAGCGCTTGGGGACGGAGCAGGCAAGGTCGGTGGTAGACCAGGAGAACCGCTGCCTAGGCGACCCTGGTTGATAAATCAAATAACTTTTAATAAAAAGAAATATCAGAAAAAAACGTACTTCAAAGTGAGTTTGGTATATTTATATCCAGAATAGACTCTGTAATAAATTAACATTACAACAAAATGTCTTATCATGTGCAATTCAAACTAAAAAAAATATTTGATGAAAAGAGAATATTTTGACGAATAAATTTTTCGTATTTTAATCCTGTGAGATATCATTGTCTATTGAGTAACGATAAATATGCAAATTAATCCCGTCGTCAGATTAAATGTCCCACTCTCACCTACGTCTTTTGCTATGGGCAGAATTGGACCCGGAGACAGTAGGTGTAGCCCAATCCAAAATGATTCCAAGCATTCTATATTTAGGTGCGCATAGTCTGTCTAAGCTACTAGAGATTAGCCTAACCTTATTGACATGATGCGCGGTAACGGTATCGCCGAACATTCTAGGCGGCGGGTGGGTGTGATGTGTGACAGCGCCGGCCGGCGTGCTGGGTGTGTTCTGTGCATGCGCGAGCGGCGCAGGCGGCGTCTCGCTGGGTGTCGCCGCGCAGCTCCAGCGGCCAGGGGAACTGCCGCTACAGACACAACAGACACAGCATTATGAAATATATACCTTGATTTAGAGGTCGTCGTTTGAAATCGCACTAGGATAACACTTAGTAAGGCAATGCAATTACTTATGTCTTTCTGGAATTTTTTAATACTGGCCGGATTTTAAACTTGTTGGAAAATGAAGTCAACTTTGTGGTCTAAGCTGCAGGACGGTGACATGACGTAATATGTCGACATAGAAAAAAATGTAACAAAGATCGTGGGGCGAATAGAAATCATTGATTAGTCGGATTGTTCAGTCCTTAAAGTACTTTTACCTGCATATTTGGAATGAGAATTTTCTATCTAGTAGAAGGATATTCAATCTAAAAAAATATCAAATTGATCGACTAAAACAAATTTAATATTTATTGCATTTTTCTACTTATTTTAGGCCTTCTTTAGTTCCTGTTTTTTTCCTTTTTTCGTGATTGATACAAATTTTCACTTACACAACTTCATCGTTCGCAATTGGTTCAGTGTAAGCCAGAGGGAACCAGCCGGCCTGATGCGACCGCAGATTCTCCCCGTACTGCCATCCCTTGGTTCTCTCTCCGAGCAGTGCAAGCATGTCTCCTTGCTGGAAACTGAGCTGGTTGTCCCCAGCTGCCGCATATGCGTACAACGCACGCGCCAATGGTGGCTCGCGAGATGTGCAAGCTGGTGGGGCGAGTGAAGATGGACGGGTCGAACGAGTTTCAATTTCTATAAAGAAAATATGTGAACTGAAGCGATTTAATATTCATATGTACTCATGATGATATCAAAACTTCTGAAAAGTGTGCAATTTCAGTCCCATAAATAGTTAAGAGAACTTCTTAGAATATTAATTTTAAGTCTTACACCACGTAAGTTACAGACTGACTGAGCCGTCAATACTGAACCGAGAGTTTCTTAATTCTATACAGGGCTTAAAACCGGTTCAACAATAAACGGTATTATAAGGGTTTAACCGATTTTGTCATATGTTCCAGAACGAAACCAAATAGAAACGATATTTGGAACCGTAATAAACCGGTTTATAGTGAGATCAGTCGCAACTGTTGGCGGTGAGCCTCCAGTAGCCTACTTTTCAGCTATTTTTCCCAAAAGTTAGGTAATAAATGTATATCGTTAATCAATACCATGGAGTCCATTCATTCAATTTCAATTCAATAATAATTAAAATGTTATTACGAGTTGAAAATACATTACCTTGTTCATCAGTTTGAAGACTGGTTTGCAGGTTGAAGTCCGATTTGGCACGCGAAAGTCCTTGTGTAGGTGAGCCCAGTTCAGCGATGGACCTCACGTCAAGACAAGATGCGTCAACTGAGCGAGTCTTCCTCAAGGCTGAACCTACTGAAGCGCGGTCATCATCGTCGCCCATTCGGGGGCTGGCGTAAACGTCCTCATCAGCCCAGAAAGACACTTGCTGCAAAAATCATAAGTACTTTATTTTAATAGCGCATCTAGAAAGAAAGAAAAATATTTATTCTTTAACACAATAAAATACAAAAAAAGTTGTTTTTTTGTTAAAGATTTAGGTACAAAAGTGCCGCAGAATAGGCACCTACTTAGCGTAAAGTCAAGGAGTCCGCAGACCTTGACGCTGATCGTAGATCCCTTTATTGAGATGTGGTGGTACAACATAATTTGTTCCTTGTAATTAAGATCCTTAAAAATTAGGCAGTGTGCAGTTGCTTTTATTGTTAAATTACTTAAGTCACTATAACCAGAAATTTTGCTTTTCATATCTTTCTTTAACCATACGGCATGGCACCTTACTGAATTAAATTACGGCAAGATAAATAGGCAAAATTATGATTCCATTATGAAGTGCAATTGCTACGTTTTGGATCCAATAGATTAAACATTGCAGCAAACCTTTTCAACGAAATTATATTTCAATGTGCAGCATTTAAAACAATGAGAATGCACAATCACAACCCAGTCAGCTAACACAAATACTCCATTGTACCGGCAACATTTTCCTTTGCCAAGCAATTTGGACTCCTGACTTTGAAATACTGGAGGCTCAGCTTTGTTGTTGACCAAACTATTAATCAACGATAATCCCAAAACAATACAGGGAAATGTACACGGGATCACAAAAATGTTTATCCTTTTCTTGGAACCTAGTAAGGTCTTGAACTATGTTTGAGAATTTCTAATTACACCATAATTGTGTAGGTGCTCGTGTAAAGAATTGCGAGTATTTTCCACAAACAAATTGGGAAATAGCTTAAGGGAAAAGCTTAATGTTTTTTTTACGAATTCTCTTATTTAAAAAATATCCATAATAATAATATTGCTTATGGTAATTCAATTCCTCTTTTACTTAAAACGTATTGCGATCTTTACTTGAGTGCCGCATTAATTGTAACTGTATTTGTTCTTAACTATAAAGCTTATTCCATAGCTCAACAAAACACAATGCGTCATACACTCATATTAGAATTGCTGCAAGTACGTTGGAATCGAGCCGAACAAGTTTCAACTCCTTCAGAGAAATGCCTGGCAATTTGCAGCATATAAACTCATGCACTTGTCTTGTGGAATGTTCTTGATGTCTACAATATAACCTAGAAATATATGCGTTTATGGATTCATATTGGTTTGGATAGCCAATATCATATTAACTGAGATGTAAGTAGATACGGAATAAAACTACGACGCTACGAGTAGCGGAAACGATTAACATAATTTTCTTTTAAATATTAATATTGTTTACAGGGCTCGATGGCGTACTAGCTAGCGCGTATGGTAGATAATATAGCTAGTCATGTTCCAATGGCTTGTTTTTAGATGAGTAACCGAAACCTTTAATGTTAAATTCCTTCGTATAACAGATTGCTCGTGAAAACGTTGGTTCTGGGGATTATCTTAGGATGTTAGTGGTTAACACCGAACAATACGCATTGGGTCTATGTATGTTACGGTTCTATCTCCCTAAAGTAATTTTATATTGCAAAGCCTGTGCGAAATATTATTTAGGCTGCCTAATTATTTGTCTATTTCAATGCAGTTGAGGTTTCGAATTGGTGTGAGGTTTCAAAGCGATCTAAAATGTTGTAGCTTATGTTTGAATTTTTTAAATAATTCTCAAATTCCATAGTAAGTGATTTAGTTTAAGTGACTCAACATCAACAGTAGTCAATAAGCATCCATACGAGGGCATGAGCCTACCGGTATTGGTGTATAGGCCTTAGTCGTCATCGCCGGCCCAGTAGCCGGCTTCATGCACAACCTTTAATCGGATAACATACATATGATTTCGAAAACTTAAACCTGCGCCCTCCTTATTGAAAGGCTACAATCCACACCAATGAGCCACCGGCGCTTATAAAGTTGAATGTGCAATCAATTTCGTGTTCATAAAGGCCCAAATAATATGTTTGTTCCAGTTGGCTCAGTGATTGTCTTTGCTTTTATTTACGCAATGCAATTTTGATAGCAAAACGCTGTTTATCCGGTTATTTGGTCGAATATGGGACTTAAATGGTTCGCGCACGATAAAATAGACCGTATAAACAATTTTACGTTAGTGAAAACACATTTTTGTGAACAACACAATGGGATATGGGCTGTATGGCAATTTTGCACGAGATATAAGTTATTATTATTGTAAGCTACAAGCAGATTTTAAGCATTTTCTTTAATTGTCTGTATGTTAATTTCTAATGGTATTAGTGAAAAAGGTAAATCAATTTGATAAAAAAATATGAATAAAGACACGAATCCTATCAATGTCTTACATTCAGGCACTTTATGAATAAGGTTAAAAAATGGCTAGACGAGGTACTTTTTTACTAAATGGCATAAAAAGGTTAAAGTCTATATAAAAATTAAATTAACATTCTTTCAAAGGTTTATTTTATAAAGTCTTTTCAAATTGATGGTTAAATAAATCTAACTTACCCTCATTCTGCTCACAAACATAGCTTCTACGTTGGGAGGCAGGTACTCCCTAGTCCTTGATACTTCGAGCCATTCCTCCAAGCCAGTGTTGTAGGCGGTCGCGCCTGCTGAGTGGTATGCCAGCCAATGTTTGGCCAGGGAACATTGCCTTTCCAGAACGAAGCCGTAACGCCGACGCTCCTGAGTCATTGCCTGTGATAGCATTATTTTGATGTTATTAACTTTTTACAACATACATAAGTGTGTTTTCCTAATAATAAGTGCTTTAGGGCACACTTTACATTTGATGTATAAAAAACTGTAAGTTTTACTCAAATAGATCATCATCATCATCATCAGCTCATTAAACGTCCCCACCGAGGGGCACGAGCCTACCCGTACTACTCAAATAGATACTCACATTAAAAAATCGTTTTATTGAAGAACTCAATCTATTTGTAAAACGTTTAAATCGTACTCTATTGCTTTTTTATTTTTCTAACATTTATGAAATTTCCTACGTAAAACTAAAATTTCAGATTGAGCGTTTGTTTACTTTGTAACTCCAATAAAACGTCGAAAGGATTTTTAAACGTTACGTAAAAAAGGATTCCGTCTCTTAACTTACATTTTTCAAGCTTTGCTCACAAAATGCGTCCAATTTTGTCTTTTCCTCTTCCAATATTTGCATGTTCTGCAACAAAAAATACGATATGTATTTATATAAGGATAAGAATGGTAAACAGGATTACAGTAAGGTACGAGGTGTTGTAATTTTAATGTGTTCTTAATTTTTTAACTTAAAATTAAGTGGAATTAAGGCATTGAAGTATTTAAGGGAAATTAGGTTACATAAAAAAGACAGAAACATCTTAATATTTAAAATTGAATGTAATGTTCTTTATTGTATATTAGTACAATCTTTATTGATGACAGATGAAAAAGAAATTTTTTTTTCTTTCTCTTCGACATGAGTAACGTAAAAAGTATAGACTTAATAGGGAGTTCAAACAGTCACCCTATCAGTAGTAAATCGTTTACTTCAGTTTGATTTTAGCTTTCTTTAGCAGAAATAGCCAGGCTGGTATCATACGAGGCTTTTCTTTCTAGCTTGATTTGTCAGTCATGCTGGTTGTATCTCATAAGTATTTGCCTTTGCAAACTACTACCATTTATCTTGCCAGATATGCTAAGAACGATTTACAAGTTACCCATGACCCGGTAGATCGCAAGACGTAGCCTTTTAATAAATTATGCAGGCACTCGCATTTTATGCGTAGTATTACATAGGTACTACTATTACTATTTAATTGAATAAATTATTATTTTGTATAAGTAAGTGATAAATTTAAATCATTCTTATTAGTCATTTAATTCAATACGCTTTGCCAATTAAATACGGGCCTTTTATTTATTCAAGGAATTCTTATATTTTTTCTTCTTATACTCCGCCTCCTGCTCTATCGATCAAAAATGGTAGATTTGATTAGACTCACTGGTAGACTACACTTGGTACATTACTAGAGTCGATTTAATTAAAATACCTATGTTTATCTTTAATATTGTGTGTCGTGAGTTTAAGAACTAAGTGAGAACTAGTAATGGAACATTTAAGTCACATTATCTTCCAATACGAAGTTATAATTAGGTACATTATTACGAGTATTTCTAGTTCAGTTATCCATGACACAAGGCTAACAAGCTTATTGTAAGAATATATTTGATTGACTTGTAATTCAAACCTTCATTTCCTTGTCCATTGCAGATCCAACTTTAGTTACATTCGTTTTCTTCTTACGTTGCTTTTTGATTGTAGCCGCCGCTTTGCTGTAGCTCTCGGAACGTAGTTTGTGTTGTTGCAAGAATCGTTTTTGCTCAGACTGATGGAATAAAAACGAGATATTAGTAAAATAATTTTATAAAAACAACAACTTTATATCGTCACGAACATTTATGTTATAAGTTTTCAGAAAGTGTTCTCGATTTTTCAATACAATCTGTTTAAGTGTATCATTATTTAAAAGATTTCAGTATGTTAAATCATTACTCAAAACTTAGTGGTTGCAACAATTACTATAGCAATTAATGTTTACTAATTTAATTTTATTAATTCAAAGTCTGTCAATATTACTGTATTCCAAATAAAGGCCAAATAAATTATGATTTCAAAATTTTGCATTCGATACATTGGTAAATGGACGGTTAATTAACAAAGTAAGTATTTCATTCAAAAGTTTGAATAGGTTCTTTCTATCATAAAACATAATTGCATAGATACTAATACGTATCCAGCCACATTAAAAGAAAAACCAAAACTTAATTTAATTTATGTTTCATAGTTAAAATAACTAATATCAATGGAATTTATAATCAAATTGATCTAATCCAAAACACGGATACAAATTTCCTCGCTTGCTTAAAATGGTGTTTGTACAAAGCTAGCAACAACCCAACCACTGCCGTTTAACTAAATTGGAATCTCACGCAGAGTTCATTTCATACCCCGTGTTCCATTTATCTTCGATGGGACAATAGATCTTGTACATAAAAATACCTACGGGAGGGTCGTTCACATTGGACAAAACTTTTTTAATAGAAATTCTTATCTCACAACATACTAAGCTTATTTGAACTCGGTACCCTGTTCCTTCATAGTACTCGCAGTAAACAATCTATGGAAACATGGGATTACACATAAAAGAAGAATTACTTATTGACTGACCTGTACTACTTTTGTATCCTTCTCGAGATTTGTTTCAAGGGGGACCAGTAGGTCTACGTAGAACGCTTTTAGCTGTAATAAATTAAAAAATATGTAAGTGAACAATTTCTACTAAAGGCTCGATGACATAGCAGTAGTCTAGGCTTGATGGCGGACTGAATGTCTGTGATAATTTATTATTATTGTTTAAAGTTTAGCTTTATATTACAACCACACACATAGTTGGGTTTTCTGTAATATATCTGCCTGTCTCAACAGCGTTTAAGAGTCAGCCCTTCCACCATGTTCTACCATAGCTGTCAAGCAATGGTAAAAACATAACTGGTAAGTTCAGAAAAATCAAATGAGAGAGCAAACCTAGGCTGCAATGTGACTTATTTACGAATAAAAATATAAAAATTAACGAACCATTGAGGAAAACTTACTATATTCATTTGTTGGTCTTGTATCTCTCGGTAAACCTCCACAACTTTCATGAGGGCCGTACCTGTCACGAATAAATAAAACATTCATTTCCTAAGATTGGAATAATTTATAGATACATAAGTGGAAGTATTATTGGTAGCTTATATTTATAATTGGAATATTGAAAGGATTAAGAAGTAATCAGTAACGTTTATTTTAAAAGATGGTTCAATATCTCAAAACACAAAATTAATATCATTAAATAAAGATTACGAAAAACATAATTTACTCTTCGTACGTTAAATAATACTTGCAGAAAAAGGCTGTTTTGAATCTAATATGTTCGAAAAATTCTAAACGATTCGCACGTTGCAGTCAAAAGTTATACAAGAAAACAGCTTTTTTGGACCTAGTCTTATTGCGTCCATGACCATTACAGTTTTTCTTCAAATTTCAGCCTAATCGACAAATAGAAAATTTAGATTTCATTAAAAATTATTAAGTTCAACAAATGCAAAACATAAAATTGTTGTTTTTAATTAGTATATGATACAGTAGATTATCAGTTTTTATATTTGTGTGTATGCTTGAATGTTGTTAAAAGCATGTCTCTTCCATATCTCCACATATCTAGGTATATAAGTACACGTACTACAAATATAAACATTGTAGAATTGGTGTTTTTAGGTAGATCACTTTATACGTAGTCTCCCCAAAGTAATAGCTGACACGGGCTTCTATCTAAGCCACGTTTATAGTTAGTGCTATACGTACCTATGTCAGCACATCCGCCCCATGTTCCTTGTTGTGCCTGCCTGCCAAGCTTCCCCACAGCGTCCACGTACAACCTCGACGCCGCTGCAGCTCCTAGGATTTTCAATTTTATATAGATATTTCCTGAGGATTTATGGCGAAGCGGAACGCTTGATTACGTAGCGCTGCTCCAGTGTGGTTGACGATCACGCCAGTTAAGCAACTATTGCAATGGTGAGTTATCAAATGGGTAACCGAAAGAATGTCTCTAGACCCTCTGTACTTCGAAAATCGTCAGACTGTTAGTCCTGGATACTAATTTAGGGTGGTAGTCATTAAAACCTACCAATCTCTTATTGGGGTCGCGTTATGGATTACGGCCCAATCTGCCCATAGTTATGCTACTTAAGAAACCCCGTACTATGGCTTGCGGTGGGATGTTAATTCATTGATTTATATAAAACAAAAAGATTACTTAAACCAATGAATGTATATATGATTCATTTATAAGGTGATACATGTATTTATATTTAAAAGGGTTGGAAGTCCTTTATTCAAAGTACTTGCCTAAATTAGCCGCTTGTTAAATCGCAAACTATGTTTAGTAAAGACACCATTCTCTAATATCATTAAAAGTCAAATAAGGTATATTGCCTTCAAAAAGTACTTGGGCAACTTTTTGTGTAAATTAATGTAAAACATTTAGGGCAGAGCTCTTTAAAAATGTCTCAGTGCTCCGAGAACGTGGATAATTTGTTAAATATGTTAATATGGCTCTCTTGGGGCTTTTAAAATAATGAATGTTACACGCCGTTAGATAACTATGTTACCGAATTAGATACGCTCAGGTACTTTATCATAACTAAGTTTTTGTAAACCTGCAAAAGAAGCCAAATTGCAATCGTGAAAATGTTTGTTAATACATTTTCAAGATCCGAAAGCACTTGCAATATTTTTACAATTTATTTTCTTTATGAGAAGAATATAATAATTTTGAAATATTACGTTGCACAATATACCGAGGATGTTAACGGTTAACATTATATAAACGAAAAATATATATCTTTTGACAATAAGTTGTGGCACATAATACTATTTAATAGTGATATGTAAAAGGGGTTAAATATTCGTACATTAGGTATGTAGGTACATATAATTTGCTCATACCTCGAAATACAAGTGATTGTCCGTCTTCTTTTTATTTCAAACAATATTCTAGACAATCGTGTATTACAAGTTACTTTTTATTCTGTTTGGAAAAATAATGTGTAAAATATAAAATGAGGCATAACTTTTCACTAGAAAAATAAATAAAACTAAACCTAAATTTTATCTGGCAAGTTAGTGAACAATCCTGACACCCAGGCAAATGACCAAGTTCTGAAGTCGGTCGCCTTTGTTATAGCATCGTTCAGGTCATTAAACTGTTGTAAAATGAAACAAATTAGTCGCAAACTAGCCTCAAAATAAAGTAGAAACAAGCTGCAAGGGCCATACATCGCGCACAATGCCCAAGTTTATTGCTACTAGAGCTTCGGGCATAATACTGTAGATAAGCCAACAGAGACAATTTGGCACAAACTACGCCCCAGTTCCGCAGCCAAGCAAGCGTGGAACTCTGAGGTTTTGCATATAGATGCGCCCATTTGCCTTACAGTACATAAATTAATTGTCTACGTTTCACTGAATACGCGTCACTCTTTACGAATATTCCGAAACAACGGTCTGAGAGACGGATTTCACTTTCCCCAAATTTATTACGAACGTTATAATGCTTCCGTTTACTTAAAGGAAGACCTACTCGTACATTTCCATTCCTTATTGCTTGTTGATTAAATTCCTACGCAATAAAAATATTGGATTCCAACTCACCATGTAAAGCCTTCAAATACGCCTTCCCGGCCGTTATCATCTGCCGCGCACCTGGATTAAATTTATCCAGGATATTCTGGAACAATAAAGAAAAAGGTTTTTCAACTTCCAAGTTTTCATTAAGTTATTCACAAACAGGCGCGGCCAATCAATCAGCGGGCCATTGTTCGAATGGGAACTTTCATTTTTGAGAAACTGCGTAGCGGACCCAATCAGTTACGAAACATTGATTCATTTTTTAAGGTTGATGAATGCCGTATGCAATCGCCGCGGAAAATGGGGCTTAGACCGTAAACAGAGGCTGGAATGCGGCCTCTCAAGGAGGCTGCAACGGCCTAGGCTAGGTGTGGCCGCGCTCGCGCCGGCATTCCTCGACAGTCAGAGTAACTTCTTCGATAAAAGTCACTTAATTGCACGTAAATTGTTCACAAGTACGTTTTTGAGGTTAATGTGATTATCTTATTATTTTTATGGGAATTTTAAACAGGTAATGTTATTAAAGTTTACACTGTTTGATACTTAAAATGGCGTTTAGAAGTTTATCGCTTCTCACAAATCTGCCTACACAAAATGATCACAGTGTAGGTGCAAACTTGTGACTTTCCGATTTTATGTCAAGGTATCTCATGCATTGCATCCAAGGTAGCTCAGATATTGTTATAAAATATAATAGCCCGAAATAAACAGTACAATTCCTGTTTAATAACAATATTCACTATACATATACCCAATTTGCTTTTCTGCTCGAAGGTATCCGTTACCTGCATAACCGGTTAATCAGATCGTTTGTTTGTGGAGACATTAATGATCAACGAGTCTCAACCTGGAAGCTTACTTATCCTATTTTTAAACATCATTTCTAAAATAACTCTTACTTGTAATACTTTTTGGCACAGGGTAGAGAGTTTATTATCTTACATTAGTTTGTTTGCTGACGGCGCTAAGAAATCACAAACCGTGATACAAGCAAGCAGGGGTGCATTGAGTAAACAGTAAATTGGTATATTCGTCGGGTAGCGTCCTAATCCCTCGGTTATGGGCGAGCTACAAAAAGCTAATGCATTCTCCCTTTTACCAATAACGCTGCGTCCGTGCCCAACTACGTGCTAATGTTTTTTTACGACTCGGTACGGGTTTAACTTTTGTTATTTCTTTGAATTCTGTATTTTGGTCATGGAAACTTTGTACCTTTATTTTTATTATACGTGGTTATAAGTTTTCTGTGTTCTACAACGTCTTTAGAATATTGTCTGTACAAAATTGTCTTATAATCGATACTTGTACTATTATTCTTTGTCGTATTGAGCCTGTAGCTAGTTACTCCTTAAACAAAAAAATGTCGTTACTCTTATTTACCTATATACCCATTGGTTTCATTAATGCATTTATTATTGCACACGAAAAAAAATTTAAACTGGAACAAAAATCATAAAATAAAAAAAAGCAATATCGTGTAAAGTAGCAATAACCATCAAAGTACGCTTGCATCCAACTAACACGTTTCTTTTAGATTTTGTTTTATTATCAATAGATAATTAGGTTGTTAGACTCGATGCTGAGGCGTCTGAAAATGTGACCCCCGCATTGCCAGATATCATTCCGATTGGTAATGTATTACACGCTTACGGGTTTTGATAAAAGGGGACTGTAACTAGTAAAAAACTGAGAAACAACATTTCTGTTACCTCGGGTGAAGCACGTTGGACCGTGTTGACAGAAACTAATTAACCTCCTTCAACACTATCTGTCGTATATTCACATCATCGTAATCACGGGCTTAACCTTAAATACACCAAGCTATGCATTCGTAATTTTTTTTTTTAGTTTATTTATTGGACCACAAACAAAGATAGATAGATAGATAGATAGACTCTTTATTGCTCACAATAAATTAAATACAAACAAAACCATAAAAACCAATACAGTGGGCAAAGGCGGCCTTATCGCTACAAGCGATCTCTTCCAGGCAACCTTAGGATAAAGAAGACGAAAAATAAGTAAGGTAGTGGGCAAGAAAAATAGGAAAACAAATAATATATGATATGTCAATATTAATACATAAACTAAAAATAAAATAAAAAGAACAAAATACTTAAATAAATACACAAATCTAATAAATATGCTAACATAAATAAATAAAATAAGATATGTAAACAAATACGTTCTCATAAAAATACATACTAATCTATATAAATAATTCTCGAAATAATTACAATGTAGTGTCCAATAAATGCTGGTGGAGTCTGTTCTTAAATGTCAGTACCGATTTTGCATGACGAATATCAGGCGGCAACCTGTTCCACAAAGTCGTAGCTCCTACGGTAAAGGACTCTTTGAAATACCCAGAATTAGTGAACGGAGTTCTCAGCACATTATCAGACTTAGACCTAAGATCAAGACAGTGGTCTGTACCAAGAAATTGGAAACAATCTTTCAGATAGGAAGGGGATCGAGGGTCATACAGAACCTTATAAATAAGAGTCAACACATGTTCTTCACGGCGTTGTCGTATAGGTAGCCAGGCAAGCTTACGCCTAAATTCAGACACATGGTCAAACTTGCGTAAGCCAAAGATATACCTAATGCATAGGTTCTGCAAACGCTGCAGCTTATTGAGCAAATCTTCATTAAGATCAATAAGGCAGACATCAGCATAATCTATAATTGATAAAAGGAGAGACTGCGCAAGTTCAACTTTCGTCTTCACGGGTAACAAATTTTTCCACCGCCGAAGCGAACCAAAAGCCGCGAAAACCTTGCGACTGACCTCAGACACATGCGAACTCCAAGACAGAGTGTTGTCAAAGAACACTCCTAGATTCTTCACAGTTTTGTTATAAGAGATAGCCACACCGTTGAATAAAAGTGGAGGAATATCTGCAAAAACTATTTTAGATATCTGTTTAGAGCCGCCTACGATAATCGCTTGCGATTTATTGGGGTTGACTGATAAACCATGAGAAAGACTCCAATCACAGACGATAGCAAGGTTAGTGTTAATAATAGCAATTAGTGATTCAATGTTACTCAGGGGGGCATGAGAATAAATTTGAAGGTCATCAGCATACAAATGAAACTTACAAGTAAGGAGAGGAGTTAGAAAATTTATGAAAATAGAAAAAAGGAAAGGAGAGAGAACCCCACCCTGAGGCACACCAGCAGATAAACTGCAAAAATCCGACATTTTATCACCACCCGCACACATTGTCGTCTTCCAACTAGATAACTCCTAAACCACTCAACCGTTGAATCAGAAATGAACACTGACTTTAACATTGCTAAAAGCACATCATAGTCCACAGTGTTGAAGGCGTTTGAGAAGTCAAGGAGTACCAAAGCTGTCAGTTCTTGTTGGGACATGGCATGCCGGATGTCATCAGATACCTTGACCAGTGCAGTGGTAGTGCTATGCCCCGGGCGGAATCCAGACTGAAAATCACTAAGAATATTTAAAGAATTTACAAATACACTGGCTTGTTGAAGAACAAGACGCTCTAAAATCTTAGAAAGAAATGGCAAAATTGAAATGGGCCTAAAATGAGAAGGTAACGATGGGTTAGTGCACTTGGGGATAGGAATAACTATAGCTTGGCGCCAGCAACCAGGAAAACTACCAGTGTTAAGGGAGAAGTTAAAAATGTGGCAAATAATGGGAATAAGGATTTCAGATCCCATTAAAATCATCTTTCTATTAATACAATCTATGCCTTCGGCATTTGATTTAATAGCCTGAATGTTGAGCTCCACATCACGCTCAGACACTGGTTTAAATATGAAAGGCCGGTGTGATGATGGGGATTATTAGAGATATTATTCAATGTGTTTTGCTTTAGATGGTAAGGTAGATTACAAGATGCAGAAAAATGATTATTTAAAGAAGACAAGTCCAAAACATCTGCGACAAAATTCCTTGACTTACCAATTCCTAAAGAGTTTAAAAAAGACCACACTTTGGCAGGATCACCATTTGACACGGAAGAATGTATGTGTTGACGCTGAGCATCCCTACACAATCTGCTACAACGATTACGGAGCTCCTTATACTTGGAATGATTTACATCTGAAGGATTCTGCCTGAATCGAACTTTAGCAGCATCACGCCTTGCCATAACAGTTTTAATATCATTGGTAAGCCAAGGAGCCGGCAGATGCTTTAGACGAACAGGTCGAAGTGGGGCATGGACATCAAATAACTGAATTAATATATAATTGAAAATTTCCAACTTTAAATCAACGGTAGTGGCTTCAAACACAGAATCCCAATCAGCTTTACGAAGGTCAGAAAAAAAAACTTCTTTGTCAATATTATTAAAGTTACGTTGCATGACCACACGTGGTTTAGGTTTCGGACAACGGATATTATAGGACAGGTAAATAAGATCATGGTAGGAGAAAGCTACTGCAGGGAGTTGTCCATGATCATTCACATGGCCAGGGGACGAGACAATAATTAGGTCAAGCAAAGAGGGCTGACAGTGCGGAAAATGATGAGTTGCAGTTAGGGGCAAGAGGTCCACAACAACAACAACAATAACAAGTTTGCAATACAGTTGCGATATCACTTACAAAATAAAATGAATTAAATTATTACAAACTCAGCATCGTTGGACACATATAAGTACAGAAATGGAAATTGTGTGATTCCAAGTCTTGCGTGTAAACAGAGAGTAAAAGGAACATAATACCATTTAAGATGATACAATATAAATGCACTTTATGAGGGGGGGTGCATTCATGGGTGTACTAGTAGGTACAAATATTAGAAAGTAAATATATGTACATATAGACATATAATAAAAAATCATAAATATTCATATATATAAATATATAAAATAAAAATAAAAATGTGTGTGATAAATGCAAATATAATTCATAATAATAAATACTAAAAGTAGTTTTATTTTCGTTTTATTTATTATATAGATTTAAGAATACTGATAACATGTCTCTTGTAGGAACCAGCGCTACATGCAAACATATCTAAGCTATTAAATGTCTTATTGTACTTATCGAGAATACGATATAAAGGTGAACGCAGTCCAGCGTTGGTTCTTGTCCTAGTAGTGACAAACAATGGATTTTGACGCGTTGCACGCACTCGAACTCGCAACGGGACGGAGTAACAAATATTATTAATAATGTCAGTCGTATTTGTTGTTACACAGGTCATAAATAAGCATAGCCTCTAATTGAAGACGACGTAATTTTAAGTCCTGGATCGCGACCGATAACCAAAACGGCGGATGATGCTTATCTACGGGTACAAAAGGCGGCTGGCGTGGTCGACAAACAGCAGTCGGTCAAACATCAAACAAGTCCAAAGTATTATTATTACTATTTTTAAGTGTGTTAATTTGATAGCAATTAAATACAGCCATAAAACTACCAATACGTCTATGCGATTGGTTAGAATCAGTCGTAGTAAGGCAGTGCTTATAGGGGTCGCCGTCGGCCCATGACAAATGAGGTAAATTAAAGTCTCCTGCTATAATAATATCTGAAATGTTTACGGTTGAAGATATGAGCAAATTTTTCAACAAGTTAAAATAATCAGAATAAACTTGGTGGCATTGTTTTGGTGGTATGTACACTGCACCAATATAATAGGTATTGGTTCGAATCATATCGTATTTCACGAGACTTCTTAAATCGTGTTCGCATGAATCAACCATTCAACGGCTGGCTTAACATAAACACTTTTAAATAAGTTATCTGTCCCCATCGCCGAGCCTTCGTTCAATGACTGTAATATATGGCCTCGCAGTTGGGGTGGGAAGGAGGCAATTTTTCACAAGATTCAGACGTACCTTTTTAAAATACCAAACAGCCTGTGTCGTAGGTACGCCGTTTGGTTATTGCTCGCGTCGGGCGCGTAAATCTTGGAGGGTCGTGCACAGGGCCAAGGGTGAAAAATAGATACGCTATTACAAAAATTAAGCAAGCAACGAAAGCGGGAGTGTTGGATATTAAAATGGCTAAGACGCTTTAATTCTTTGCTAACGATGAAACTTTTAATAAGGATATTGATTTGACTTTAACATGCTCAGTGCTAATTCAAAGTATAAATAATAATGAAATAGATGGCTTTTTATTTCATTATTATAAAAATGCACTATAAAAAGCATAATTTAGATCATACTTATTAAGAATAATATTTATCCCAATATTTTGTGAAATAACATAACAGCAGCCCTTCAGTTCAGTACTGTACTAGGCCTCCCAAACCTAAAGAGGCAATTTAAACATATATTTGTGCTGCCTTCCTTCAGATTGAACCCGGAACCAACCAACTTATAACCAACTTCCCAATCATTACATCAAATGGGTCGTTAATGCTATCGAAAGTATTTTTTTGTTTGTATGCCTTGGGTTGCCAAAGCTATCGGTTCAAAAAAATAATAAAAAACGTATGCGTAGTAAATGAAGACTGGTGAAAATATGAGCCCATTACTAATCATATTCCGATCGCTTATAACTGTGCATTACAAAAAGGTTAACGCGATTACAGCTTTCCCTTTTTGAATTAAAGGTGCAAATTGCAAACTATGAATTTAAACGTTCGTTCGTGTGATGAGTTAACAAATTGAAAACACACATCATCATAATTAGGACTTACATCCATTTACATAAGGTTTGTATTTGAGAATAGCGCGGTCACATCATTCCTATGGATAAAATTAATTGAATTTCATAGCTACCCTCGGGTAGAAATTATTGCAGGGAATGAGTAATCGATGCGTTGTAAGTTATATGTCTGTATCAATCGAAAGGTAAATAATTCAAATATAATTTGAACCTTTAACGGGTATGTTTGCGTTGATTTTAACTGCATTATATACGAATGACGGCAGCAAGCGTTGTGGTTGGCTCTCCAATAAATAAATCACATACTTAATCTGTTTAAAAGGCTGGAGTGAATAATATTACAGCAAAGAATTCATTCATAAACGTACATAGAGGTATTCTTTCATATAAAGACGGAGGGCGGGGGAGCTACAATGTACTCTAACTGTTACTAATGTAATACGGGCGTTATCCTATCCTCTTATTGTGGGGCACGTACCGAACGACATTTGGTACCAAATTGCCTCAGCAGACTCCGTGACGCCCGGATCAACCCTTTTGGCTAATGTCCTACGCACAGTATGATTTTCCGTATTCACCCCTGGAGAATATAGAATTGAAATTCATAAGAATTCTTGTGATGGTTGCATTGAACTTCGGGATTACCACCATATTTATTGGGCACGTACAANAATGTGGTCGTTATTATTTATGGTGTGATAAACTTTTAAATCGTCTGCGTATAGGAGAAACTTACTAGTTTAAAAACTTCATCAATATCATTAATAACACGACGAATAGCAGCGGGCCCAATATAGACGCCTTGTGGTACACCTGAAGTGACATTTACAACCCGTGAATCACAGCCTACGATACCAACTTTTTGAGTTCTGTTGGTAAATATATGATTTAAACCATCTCCATAAGTTTCCTCTTATCGCATTGTACGCAATTTTTCGAGTAAATTGTTGATCCACGCGATCGAATGCTTTTCGCAAATCAGTATAAATGCTGTCTGTTTGTTCATTTTTATCAAGTCCATTAAAAGATCGTTAGTGTATACAAGCAGATTAGTAATAGGTTGAACAGCTTTTTTAATGAAGCCATGTTGTTGTTTTATGATTTTGTTATGGAGATGGGGATAAATAAAGTTGTGAACAAGTCTCTCAAATACTTTGGAGATAATAGGAAGATTTGAAATCGGGCGGAAATTTTCTACGTCCCTCTTGGACCCACCTTATGTACGGGTACTATTCGAGCACTCTTCATATACGAGGGAATATCCACAGTTCAAAATTTATTGAAGAGGTAACATAGAGGCCTTCATATACTAGAATAGCGCTTATCTTACTAGAAGCGGTTTTTTTTAGAAGATAGAAGGTATATTATCTACTCCCGCACCCTTAGAGATATCTAATTTTTTTAGAGATTCATAAACGTCTTCCTTAGGTACATAAATATCGTTAAGAGAGAGATCTGATGTTGAAGTATGCGCGGAGTCACAATCTAGAATATCGAAGTTATCTGGTACAGTAGCCGGTTGAAAGACAGACTGAAAAAATCACTAAATAGTTACATGCGTCTTCGTGACTGTTGCAGTGATGTCTTGTAACATAAGTTGTGAGGTATATCATTTGAACGTTTACGATTAGACATATACATCCAAAAATGTTTTACATTTTGTTTTACATCAATTTCTAATGAGGTAATATAATTATTATAACATCTTATAGATTCGGCTTTAAACTCCCTTCTATAGACTGAAAATATATTGTAATTTGATTCATTAATAAACTTTTTTACTTGTATCCATGCTTTATTTTTTTTTAAAAAGTTTAATGAGCTTAGGGAAAACCAAATGGATTTTAGAGTACGTTTTCTCTTATAATAAAATAAAGACACAGCCTCTTCAGCATCGGTATTACAAAACAAAACATCCCAATCAATTGCCGAAATTTGTTCATTAATAACGTTAAAATCGACATTTCTAAAGCAATATTTTGAAGACGGCTTACGACTTATGTACCTGTCTCGACCCTGGATCGGGACCGATAACCAAAACGGCGGATGATGCTTATCTACGGGTACTAAGGCGGCTGGCGTGGTCGACAAACAGCAGTCGGTTACGCTAAAAACAAGTCCAAAGTATTATTATTACTATTTTTAAGTGTGTTAATTTGATAGCAATTAAATACAGCCATAAAACTACCAATACGTCTATGCGATTGGTTAGAATCAGTCGTAGTAAGGCAGTGCTTATAGGGGTCGCCGTCGGCCCATGACAAATGAGGTAAATTAAAGTCTCCTGCTATATTAATATCTGAAATGTTTACGGTTGAAGATATGAGCAAATTTTTCAACAAGTTAAAATAATCAGAATAAACTTGGTGGCATTGTTTTGGTGGTATGTACACTGCACCAATATAATAAGTAGGTATTGGTTCGAATCATATCGTATTTCACGAGACTTCTTAAACCGTGTTCGCATGAATCAACCATTCAACGGCTGGCTTAACATAAACACTTTTAAATAAGTTATCTGTCCCCATCGCCGAGCCTTCGTTCAATGACTGTAATATATGGCCTCGCAGTTGGGGTGGGAAGGAGGCAATTTTTCACAAGATTCAGACGTACCTTTTTAAAATACCAAACAGCCAGTGTCGTAGGTACGCCGTTTGGTTATTGCTCGCGTCGGGCGCGTAAATCTTGGAGGGTCGTGCACAGGGCCAAGGGTGAAAAATAGATACGCTATTACAAAAATTAAGCAAGCAACGAAAGCGGGAGTGTTGGATATTAAAATGGCTAAGACGCTTTAATTCTTTGCTAACGATGAAACTTTTAATAAGGATATTGATTTGACTTTAACATGCTCAGTGCTAATTCAAAGTATAAAAAATAATGAAATAGATGGCTTTTTATTTCATTATTATAAAAATGCACTATAAAAAGCATAATTTAGATCATACTTATTAAGAATAATATTTATCCCAATATTTTGTGAAATAACATAACAGCAGCCCTTCAGTTCAGTACTGTACTAGGCCTCCCAAACCTAAAGAGGCAATTTAAACATATATTTGTGCTGCCTTCCTTCAGATTGAACCCGGAACCCTTGGTGTAATAACCAACTTCCCAATCATTACATCAAATGGGTCGTTAATGCTATCGAAAGTATTTTTTTGTTTGTATGCCTTGGGTTGCCAAAGCTATCGGTTCAAAAAAATAATAAAAAACGTATGCGTAGTAAATGAAGACTGGTGAAAATATGAGCCCATTACTAATCATATTCCGATCGCTTATAACTGTGCATTACAAAAGGTTAACGCGATTACAGCTTTCCCTTTTTGAATTAAAGGTGCAAATTGCAAACTATGAATTTAAACGTTCGTTCGTGTGTGATGAGTTAACAAATTGAAAACACACATCATCATAATTAGGACTTACATCCATTTACATAAGGTTTGTATTTGAGAATAGCGCGGTCACATCATTCCTATGGATAAAATTAATTGAAATTTCATAGCTACCCTCGGGTAGAAATTATTGCAGGGAATGAGTAATCGATGCGTTGTAAGTTATATGTCTGTATCAATCGAAAGGTAAATAATTCAAATATAATTTGAACCTTTAACGGGTATGTTTGCGTTGATTTTTAACTGCATTATATACGAATGACGGCAGCAAGCGTTGTGGTTGGCTCTCCAATAAATAAATCACATACAATTATATCTGTTTAAAAGGCTGGAGAGTGAATAATATTACAGCAAAGAATTCATTCATAAACGTACATAGAGGTATTCTTTCATATAAAGACGGGAGGGCGGGAGGGGAGCTACAATGTACTCTAACTGTTACTAATGTAATACGGGCGTTATCCTATCCTCTTTATTTGTGGGGCACGTACCGAACGACATTTGGTACCAAATTGCCTCAGGCAGACTCCGTGACGCCCGGATCAAACCCTTTTGGGCTAATGTCCTACGCACACGTATGATTTTTCCGTATTCACCCCTGGAGAATATAGAATTGAAATTCATAAGAATTCTTGTGATGGTTGCATTGTGACTTCGGGATTACCACCATATTTATTGGGCACGGCACAATATTATTGGTAAGATCTCATCAAACCTTATGCAAAAAGAACAAACCTTTGTTCAGTTTATTTGCGATTATAGTTTAGTCAAATAAAAATTGTAATGACACGCTATGTCGATATTTTAAGATAAATAGAAAAAATCGTACCAATGTGAAAAGCTTCAAAATTTAATAATTTATTTTCTGTGATTATGACAGTGTCACAAGATACATCATTTCATTACGATAGTATAAATATGGAACCGTCGTAAGTAATAAAAAGTAAATATAACTAAGACACTTCGGTGATAGATAATCCATATGAAGATTATAATCTTTTGTTTTACTGCTCGCTTATTCGCACCAAATCGATACAGGAAATAAAATAAGAGGGACTTGGCGGTGAGTCAGCTAAAGGGATTTTCACGTTCAAAATATTTTAAACGAGATTTTAAAAGCCAACACCGCTCCGGTATGATACGAGCAGTCGAGAGATGTTTACTTAGAACACTTGTTGCCACTCCAGACTGAGGACAGAGCATGACTACGTGTTTACATGGAGCCAGCGGGAAAACTTTAACTGCGAAATAAAAAATAATATCCTGGATTCCTAGACGTTTTATGCAACGGAGCGGGTTATAAAATTTGCTGATATTAATGTGTGCACAGTTTTGTAAACACCGCCGTGTTTGCCGACTTGAGATAGAGATTGAGTATTAAAATATGACTATAATATGAAAGTTATAGCTAATGTGCTAATCTCCATTTGCGCAGGGTTCGTACCCGGGATTTTTTTTAGTAGCCAAATTTTCAACCAAAACCTTTATGAGGCGTTGTGACGACCCATTTTGTGTGTCATCACAGTACTTAACATTATTAAGGTATATATTTCATACAAAATGTGTCAGGAAGACATAAAGGACTAAGTGCATTGTTAAGCGTATTGATAATAAGTCCTTCAAATATTTAAAATGCCTCCTTGAGGTTAAGTGGTCACAGAGGTGCATTTAGGTCGCTGCATGACCCGAGGGTCGTGGGTTCGAACTCCACGGGGATGCACTATGTGTTTTTAGCGATTTGGTTAGGTTAAGGACATTCCAGGCGTATTCGCCTAAATGTCTGAAAAGAAAGATGATTATGTGTTTCGGAGGGCACGTTAGGCCGTTCCGGCTATACGATAAATGATGGTTGTCCATAAACCTCGCCAATCTGCATTGCGTACACGTGAGGGTTACGACCCAAACACCCTATAGCTGTGCGGGAAGGCCTGTGCCCTGCTACTGCAGACCTACTGGTCGAACATATTTAATTAATAAAAATAAAGCCCTGTGGTATTGCATTTGAAATACAGTAAATGCGGCGGTGGCTGAACATTTGATGAGCTGTTTGCTCCTTTGCCCCCTCAAACAAAAAAACGAAGTCTATCCTAAACAAAGTTAATATGAATTATTGGAGTAATTACAAAGCATGGAGGTAACTGTTAAACCCCAATCAAAGCCTCACCTTTATTCGACCGTGGAGTTCTTAACGTAATCACGGCGTGCAATTTGTTACGGATTCAACAATGCACCTCTTAAGTTCTTTGCTCGGTCGAAATAAAAGAGTTTCCCTTTAAGTTCGCTAAATGAAGTCGACTACAAAAGGCGGAGCCGGCCGTAATTCAAATGAACGTGGGCTCCCGACCGCTCCCGGCTCCGATTCTATACCTTCAAAACTTTAATTTTTGCAAAGTTTCACTTGCAGGACTTTGCAAATACTTTTAAACTGTAAAGCGGAAACTTACGCTTTATCGATTCCAATTCATTATTCTACTACATTGTGCGTGTAATAAATCACAAATTATTTGATCTCAGTAGCGGAAATTTATTTAATTAAAACCCGCTGGAAACAGTTGATAAATACAGAGTATCTCGTAACGTAACAAGGCCAACATCTTGCTAGTGGAGCCAATAATTGGTATTTATGTATGTGGAACGTTGAAACACAGACATTAGCGTCTATTGTCTATCGTCATTATTATGTAGATATTTGTTGCCATTCACTGTCGCTTACTATGACTGAAACAAACGGCAAGGTCGCCATTGGACTTGCTTTGGTTCTTTTTGCTATTCATTCTTGGCGACACAAATACCTTTACAACAATGTGGACAGCACGAGTTTCACCGTTGAAGAAACTTTCATTGAGTTCACTCAAATAATTTCTTGCATCGACCGAATCGCGAAAACGTAAGGAAAATATTGTTTTTTCTCTATTTTCGACTAATTTCCATACGCCAATAATGAAATTTATTAGTCATGTCATACTAATATTTTAACAATGACCATAGTTAATAAGGTAATGTTCGAATGACAGTATGAATTCACTATATTAATATGATTTACCCATAGATATAGGATATTCTAAATCTATGGATTAACCATTCCTGTGTCAGAATTGAAATTATTACCTGTCAAAGTTTTAACTTAATTACATTTTCCAATCTTGAATGCCGTAGGCTTAATCGAATCAAATAGTTTACTCATATAAACACCTATACGGAGAGGTAAGTCGTTCATTAAAAATGTTGTCACAAGAGACATAATGAAATTAATGATATCTAAAACAGGTAGTTTTGGTATTAGTAAGGGGGACCAATATTTGAACAGCCTTAAAACAATTTCCAATAACGACTGAATTATTAACGTAACAATGTTTACAAGATATCTTTGGCTATTAAAGTCCGTATATAAATATTGATACTGGAATTAAAATTGCCAACATTTGCTATAACAGAAAACAGGAAAATTATGATCTCATTCATATTTACTTATTTTTGAAACCATGATCTGTTTATGCAAGTTTTCTATTTTTTTAATTGAATTCTTGGGTTAGGACATGTCAAGAGTGTTCGATATTTTAAAACCAACATTATTTAGGAGTTTTAGAAGATGTTTTCTATGTTTTAATTTTCAGAGATAGCTTGTCTTTGCCACCCCACGCCATATGTTGCAAGCATTATCCTCTGTAGAACATTATCTATATCGGTTGGCATCTTGCGGTCATAACTTGCGTTTGACTAGAGTTTACTGCTAACAGGGATGATATTAACATCTAGTTATCGTACAGCAATAAACATGTAACGTTTATCAATAATTTCTGCACTTGCGGCTTAGTCCGGTTCATGAGTAAAGATATGCTCTTAACTCACCGACGATTACTCTGCCGTGTTCTAGGCCGCTGTTAATCTAGGATCAGGGTTTATCTTTAATATGAGTATATTCATCACCGGTGACGCCATTAAAGTTACTTTTAAAATGCCGTATTCTATGAGATGTGTCAGTTGGTGAATTTTTAAGAAGACAGAAAATAATTGCATAGCTATTAATATTTTTTTAGTAAGGTACTGATTTGTTTAATTTTGCCAATTAAATTAATTTCACCAGAATTCTAAAAGTTGCAAGATCATGACAAGTTTAAGACTGTATACCTAACAGAGAAATCAGACTTAACAAGTCTGGTTACTTTTGAAACTAGACAGGTGTACATTATTTAATATAATTACTTTTCACTGCTGACCCACGGACTTTGCGACTTGTAATTGGAGTGCGTACCAAGGTAATGAGAAATGTTCGTATTTCATGATACCCGGCCACTGCTTGTATCAAGTTTAATTTGTATTCGGATCCACTCATTGCCTGTGGTTTATAATGAAACGACCACGATGAATTTTCGCTGTGGTTTACTATGATTTGCGGTCTCGTCAACGGATTTTATGGTTTTTATTTAAAATGATCCCAGAGCAGAATTATCCATAAATTCAGAAAAATGTTCGGTATACGATAAAAAATACAATCAAAAGGAAAAGCATGATATTTTATAACGAATCGGTAAAAAAAAGTCCGAAAATTTTTCATAACAACAATTACTTGATCTAATGCCGAAACGGCGGCGTCGTCTACATATGTACAATACTACGATGTTGCCATAAATACTATTGACAAAGTGGTTTTGAGAGGTGCACTGACATTGTATAGACTCAAGAATATACGCATACACATACTTACCTCATAAAGTAAAGCTCTCAATGGCGTCTATCCAAAATACATATTTTGTTATTATCATCAGAGTGTCAGCTTACAACGTAATAAATAATCCGTCTTCCGGTCCAGTGGACCGACTACATACGAAAAGTTTCCGCAGGAGGCCTGTTTCTGCTTCTGGCTGGAGGCCAAACGCATGTGCAGTAGAGGACTATGATTAGTTCAAGATTTTTAACCAAATTGTACAGAATTATAAAGGAAATTAGTTACAAGGCAAATTATTTAGGTAGTACGCTGGTTGCAATACTTTAATGATGCTGAGTTTTATTATAATTTTTTTCCTAACGCTCAAGATTTCACAGAATTTCATTTTGATTTATTTTAAGGTACTACTTTATCACGCAGATCGCACACAATATTAATCCGAAATTCTCTCTAAGCATCATATGACTTCACGTGTACTAAGAATGTACATAATACCTTAACCCAACAGACGCATTACGTAGTATAATCACAAAGCTTGGAGTCACGAATTGCACGTTTTGCTACCGCATACCTTGAATGCCAGTCGGCGTTGCCGCAACATTAGAGATACTTTGATCTTTGGTTAATACAAAAATGTACATATTGAAGGTTATTTAATCACGGTTTGCTAATTACCTGAGAGGTTTGGTGCATTTTAATTAAACATCGTAAGGAAACCTGCGCACGCCTGTGAAGAGATTTAAAGGTTGTGCGTGAAATCGTTTAACCCGCACTGGGTCCGCGTGGACGTCTAAGTCCTAAACACCATATACGGGTAGGCTCGTGCCCCTCGGCACGTTTAATGAGCTGATGATGATGAATTATAGACGTGGCAAATATAAGAAAAAAGTCAATCATTAGACCTTTTTATTTGCAACATAAATTCATTATAAAAAATCAATTAAGCAAATCTGAAAAATAATCAAAAATATTAAGTAACCATTGCAATTATTAAACGTGTTTTGTGATTTTAATATCCAACTACGCATTTACTTATGTTTACTTCATTAGCATGCTAAGCGAAGGCCTATAAATGACTTCCATGGGAACATAACCCTAGCAGTCGACGTTCATCTGCTACCCGCTACCTTTACCAGGTTCATATGGTTGAGGTTCGAAAATGAAAATGAAAAGTGTTTATTCAGTTTAGGTCACCTCTTTTATCACAAAATAATATTAAATTATGAGTGGAAACTTTGAGTTAAGCCGACAATCTTCCACTTTGAATTCTAAAAAGAGAAATAATAACAAAAGTTTTCTCTTAGAGAATCCAATATTATTCTCAGTCAGGTTTAGTTAGAACATTTGAAACGAAATGAATTCCGACGTGCAGGAAGAGTTCACCATAATGAAATTCTTCAAATATCACCCTCCCCCATGAGGATAAATTTCGCGTAATTGCGCATGCGGTTTCTGGGTACGCAGGACGATGTCGACATTACGGAAAAATAGGACGAGTTGAACGAATTAAAGAAACCTTCCTATGCATGCCCCAGGTAAGTACTTCAATATAAAAACGTCTATCTTAAGATAGGCATATACACAATTGCTATTTACAATGCGTTTTGCGTTATATGTTAGTCCTTTTGTATCTTTCATTTTTGAAGAAGTATTCCAAATACGAGTAACCATATTAGTTCAAGCTATACATTTCACTATGATGATACATACGCTAGTACTGTTAATTCATATTATTATTTTCACACCATTTAACATGTACACATATCGCAGTTATGTTCAAATTATTTTCATTTTGAATATGACCTAATTAATGATGAAGATTATGACAGCTAAGTAGTTACTGCTGGAATAACACTTACTTAAAAACTTTAGTAATCGAGGTTACAGATCCTATAACAGCGCGTTGAAAGTTCACTAGAGTTATGGCTATTCGCACACTTACATGGAGGAGTTCTCGGGCAAATAGTTACTTGCTTTTAAAACCTCGCACATACATCGCCTTAACAACTACTTTTAAACCTAGATCAAATTATAACTCGCATTCGTATGTTGACAAATCCTAGTAGCATACGCGTTTGCATGTTGCTCAATTAGCAAATCTCTCAGAAATGGAGACGTGCGTTTGAGCTCAGTCACCGTCCACACGATACCCAATCAAACCTGATTACGATTCGGCGGTTAACACGTAAATCCGAGGCAGATAAATATTTGCACGACAGGTTGTTAAGCGTACGTGCCCCAGCCGCAATAGCTGGACGCTGTTACTCGGTCCGGTGTAGCAGTTTGAATTTCAATAACACCACACTTGTATGGACTCCAATCTCCTTATGCGGCGGTCTGGTTAGCTTTTGTTTTTGTCGCCTTTATCGTATCATACATGTCACTAGATGCGCTGCGCAATTAAATAAATAAAATGCATCTAATTTCTACGGAATGTAAGTGTTAGTGAAATTACCGGGTATAAGAGACTTAATATCTGGTGTCTCGGTGACAGGCGCAGTGCGCATTGTTAGAGAATGATAACTGTTTATCAGTTATTGGTCTACTTCAATGCCGCCCTATCATGGTCAAGCGAATCACTTATCATCTTGTAAACATCCTGGAAAATGATAATTTAACAAAAGAAACGACATCATATTTTTTATGCGTAGGTACTATAGCCAAACACTAGACAAGTATTTAGTATAAAAAGCGTGCATTGCTACGAAACATATTTTCATGTTTGAAAATATTACAATTTTATGACAATCGTTAGGTTCTCTGCTTAGAAAGTCCAAAGAGACAATGGGTTAGGTCTAATTGTTCACAAGAACTCATCAATACAATGTACTTGCAAGAGAGGTAAGCACTTTCTTGAGCATACACAGAGCCGTAACCTGACAGATCATTAAGGCGTGTAAGTTAACAAATAATGCCAGAACTCTTATTACATTTAAATATTGTTCCATGTTTAAATCCAAAATGTCTCAGAGGAATACGGTTCTGTTTTGTTTCCCCGCGCGTAATTAAGAAAATATTTCGTGTAGAGTAACTAATTTCTGTTCCGAGACGAGGCGGAGGCTGTGATGGCACAGAACGTAGGCAATTACATAAACGACAATCAGCGTCGGCACAAAGACATCAGGAAGCGAAAGTCTGGCAATATAATTATACTGATATGCTTTAGCGTCTTCAACTTAGTCTTGAGTATTGGCCATGTTACTGATAATTAAGTAAATGATTCAAAATAAGACATACAATTCAATAATATATTATCACTTCGACTTCCAGTGGTACAACATTTCTGTTCATCATCACCTAGATATATCACCTATGAAATTTGTCAGGTGTTTTCAAACAGTAACCTAACTCACTGCCACTGGGCGTTTTATTTTTATGACATTTATATTTTATTATATGACTAATTATTTACTTGTTGTTAAACAATATTCAAAATGTTAGTCGTGTTAATTGAATGCGGTTTATCAATTACGGGATGGCCCGCATCACCGATCTGCCAAAGTTTTCTCATCTCTAGGGGCACATAGGCAATAAACATTAATGTAATTTGTGTAAATATGAAAATGGCGGAGTTTGTCCTTATTAGTTGCGCGTCACAGTTGCGCTAAAGCATTCATATCGCCCTAAGCACATACAGGCATAATTACATTGTATTCCAATGCCATGTGTTTGCTCGTAAAAGGGATTTTGTCATCCAATTATACTAAAACGTTGTACGATGTTAATTTCTTAAGCCTAAACGCTTTCTATTAGAACTCCGACTTTGTTAGCAAACATTTGGTACCTACATCATAATAAAATTAAAATCTATTATTTGTTTGTCAGCTATTCAAACTGATAATTTTCATCAGGTTTCGATATAATTGTAGACGTTATTTATGACCACTAAAAAGCAATATAATCTTTTAAAAATTTATTTCATATTCAAGATTATTATTATGTTCATACAAATTGTAATTTGTCGCCCTATAAACAAACCACGTTAAATTTCAAATAAATTTCACTTATTGCAAAGTGATAATGCAAATTTTAACAAGATTAAAAAGCGCTGAGTCTAAAGTTAAGCGGATTGGGTAAATTTACGTTTGTTAACAAAGTGGTGATATAAAAACAATGTTTCTAAAACAATTCAAGAAAAATATTTCCTTGACAACAAAAAAACATTGATAACTAGTTAGTATATTATTTTTTAACGGCAACGCAAAACAAGAGCTAAAATAAGTTTAAGATAATGTCAATATACTGTAAACATATATGTTTATTTATTGTGTCGTTGCTTATCCCCCATCATGTAATTCTTCCGAGTATAATATATATACATTTCAATAAGACATATAAATATAAAGGTTTATTGGAAAATCTTGGCATAATAAACTTTAGTATCTTTTGTGTTAGGTTTGTTTAAATTGGTGAAAAACGATTTAATTTTTACTTTTTATGGTTGAGAACTAACTACTATCTTAACGCGACATAATTGTCACCAAAACACATTTTTCTGTTTTAAAGATGCCCGAACATCTTTTCAGTAAAAATCTTGTTTATTGGCATATTTCAAAGAGAAAAGCCGGATAAGATTAAGGATATTATTTATAAAATAAATTTTTTGAACACAGAGCAGCCTTGAGGCGTATTTCTGTCTATCCCTGTTTAATCGTCCAGACAATCGCCACTGATCAGGATCCGCACATCTGTTCTGTTTCCCTTTTCACTGAGACGACGTTAAACGCTTAGTTTAAAGAGATCTAATTTTCTTTTGAGCTTTTACTGTAGTGTAGGTGTAGAGTACACACGCTCACAATGCGATCAGTGCTTTGAAATCGGCACAAAGCAAAGGAAGTCTTAAGGATTTGCTGGTTTATTCAGATTATGCCTTTGAATGTTAGGAGTATTAATGTTTCTACTCATATTATATCTAAAGAACCTTGTTATATAGTAAAAGGTTTAGATCAAGGCGTGATCCGGGGTCCTTTTTAAAGAAAGATGATTTCGTTTATCGTAGGGAACGTTAATCTTCAGTCCGCGTGGTGGGTTCAAGTCCATTCTCAAGCTTTACTGTGCGGGTAGGCCAATTCTTAGCGTTGAGACACTAAAAGCTAATAATGATGATGACTACTGTTACATTTGAACTTAGCTCCAGGCTTTTAATTTAGTAAGTTATCGAATTTTAACTAAATTGAAGACTGTGAAATCTTATTTTTTGATACCCATTTGGTGTTGCGGTTGCGAGGTCGACTGCAACACCAAGGGTTCCGGGTTCGATCCCCGGGCAGTACAAACATTTGTGTTCATGAACATGTCTGTTTGTAATAGTCTGGGTGTTTTTTCTATGTATAATATGTATGTATTTACAAAAAAAAATACATAAGTATGTTTATCCGTTGTTTAGTACCAATAATAAAGGCTTCACGCTTAACTTGGGGCTAGATGCGCTTTGTGAATGTCGGATATTTATTATGTTGCAAGAGGCAATTATATTTTAATTTAACAGCTAAGTATTTTAATTCTTGAGCTACACAGGAAATTGTAGGCGTCTAATAGAGGTTCATTAAGAGTTAGAACGCAACGTTATTTCGGTTTTTCATTGGTTTCCACACATGTAAAACCGAAATTGTATTAGGTATTTATCTTTAAATGTTTGATTTAGTCACAAATTGATACTTCATAAATCACCGAATTTAGTGTGGGCTACTTGATGTATTTTAGATTTATTGTTATAGTCATGTAAAATCTTAACAAACATGCCAAAACAAATTGTTTGATGTTTTGTAAACTGAAAACGGTTTATGCATGTGTATCTACCATGTTGCTTATGTCGACAGAATCAGGTTTGTGTGTAGGTAAGGATTATGTTCTTACCATAATTGCTTGTCATTTGTTTAAGTACAGGATTCACTTAAGGACTCATCTGAGTTAACATTCGTAAGCGTTAATGTAACAAAACTACTTTATCCTCAGCTGCTTTTGAACAAATGTGTAAAACATTAAAAAATGTATGGACACAATTTTATTTGAATGCCTTAGTCATTCGCTGTCACCTGTTTCAACCGCAACAAATTAATCAAAGATTATTAATATTATATTAATAAATATTAAATTATGATGGGCTAATGACTTCAATAAAATTACCGATTACTGGGATATGACATTTTTGTATCACTTGATTATAGCAATGTAGTATCAACAGTATGGTTGCACTTTGATGTAAATAATTTTGCTAAATATCACAAGTACCTACATCGTGTTCCATGTTATGTGACTTAGACTACTACTGCTATTCATTATCACAGGACTTTTGGTTTCGCGTCCTTAGTGCTGAATCTAGTCCTACTTAGTTTTATGTTACATGATTATGCTCCGTACATTGTTGGCAGATCATTCCGCTCGTGTTAGGAGTTGGCGGAATGCCAAGTGCATTCCTTAATGTCATCGACCCACCTGGCTACTGGCCATATTACCCTATATAACCATTCAATTTGGCGTCATGTTGTCATTTACTAAAACATGATAGTTGGAAAAAGCCTTTAGTTTTCTGATGTCTACTGCACATACTCATTTGTTGTGTTTTGTCCAACTCATTTATTGGAAAAAAAAGTAAGGTAGCCGCTTCTAAAGACTATTAAATGAAAGCAGCATTTATCTGTTTTTTCTCTAGATAATTTTAAAAGGTCAACACTTGGATGTTTAGGTATGAAACAATTATGCGGAACACATTGTTTTATTCTTTTACTATTTATAAAGTTTATCCAACTTACTAGGGACGTTACAACTTGAAGATTCAATAAGGGGCCTGCAATTTTGCTAGCCCATCAGGAGCCTGTCATATTTTATTTAAAATTTCGACAGCAAATATTCATATCATTCGAAATTCTTTTTGTACCGCGTCAGCAAGTGGCACTCCGCGAGTCCTAATAACTGTCATCCAGATTTAATATCAGATCCTCCTTGTACGGTTCCACCGAGAGGCAATTTCCTTCCTAAAATTGTATTTGTACGAATACGCGCAAACTAAATACATATGCGACCCAGAAGACAAATTTTATTTATATTTTCTCTTCGACACGGATCCTCGGCGTACTTCTTTTACGACAAGCCTTAATTGATGGCTTTATCCGTCAGTTTTTTGTCGGATCACATAAAAAATCACATGGCATAAAATTCTGCGTTGAATCTACATGAAGTAAATGAGTATGTGTGTTATATGTCAGTATGCATATTAGATATAGATATTGAAATATTTTAGTTTGTTCATACTAAACAAATTGTATTCTGATCCACAGCATGGCCACAACTCACCGTAATTATCGCTGAGAAGTTTCACTCAAGACCAAAACGTTTTTGCATAAGTTTAGATTTCACGTTGATTGTTTCTTTACATTTTAAAAAATGGCAAGAAAAACATTGATTGGGACAAGATCGTCATTTAACTTTCTCTTTGTAGCTGTTGAAGTTAACTCTATCATTACAGATTTTATAGCAGAATTACTATCGGACTCGCCGGGTTGGTGAAAGCTTTAGTGGTTATTTGAATGTTAAAACAGTGCGTATACACATATATATATATATACATATATATATATATATATATTATTTACTTTAAATTTAGAAGCTATCAAATACATTATGTAGATTAGTTAAGAGAGATAATTTGGCAAAATGTGGACAGCAATACAGAAAACAAATTATTACAGTTATCATATTGGTTGCAATTAAACTTTCGTTATATTGTTATGAGAAACAATTAAAATTCAATTAACTCTTTTGTTACGACTACAAGCAATCTAAATGGAAAGTTTGCTTACATTATAAGTTACTACAATTAAGTTATTCATCACCACATGTTACAAACAAAGCAAAACAGTGGAAAGTGAGTTACGTAGACGCTCTCTTTTGGTTACATAAATCTAAGCAAACTATGTGTTGGCTGCAGCAGACACTGTCTTCCTAGTTGACCGTAACTATTTAGAGGTTGGAGCGTCCGCCGTCCCGTTGGTTGCTATTTGAATAAGAATGGCGGAGTATGCCTGGGCATATCCCTGGGGATATTGCCGTGCCACGGATAGCGAGCGAGTCATAGTAAAGTGCCATCTATGAGGAAAAATGCACTTTATACGAGAAACGCTTCTTCCGAGTATTAGAAATCCAATGGAATATTAACATTTATCATTAATAGATTCTCCTAAGAAAGTCAAATTTAATTCAGTTTCATTTATATATAAATAGTTAATAACCTCAATAACTTTGAGTCTTCCGATCTGGGGTGCAGGTTCAAATTCCAACACGTACTAATGTATTTTCGATTTTTTAAATTCTGTAAATTTTCTGTTGATATGTTATCTAAAACACAAATTAAGCTGGTTCGTTTTATTTACGATCTTCTTACACATCGGTTTTGATTAAATATTAATATTTACTTTATAATTCACTACTATCTGGTCCACATTAACTGAACTAAACTACAAAAATGTCTGTTAAAGCTAATCTTTAACTTCATAGCGAATGGTGTCATAAATTACACCGTTCTTACTAAATTAATATTATATTATAATATATTTCTCCCTATTTGCAAAAGCTAGTAAAATTTATATTTGTGGTGAACTTATTACTAAAGCTGGTAACGTACTAAAACATACATAAAAAACACACAGAAAGAAACACCTAGACATTGCAAATAGTCATGTTCATGCACACAAATGTTTGTATTGCCCGGGGATCGTACCGTTTTCCTTGTGTAAGCCATCGGCTACTACACTGATGATAATAAGAAACTCTCTTATACAGTAGTATAAAACGTAAAAATTACGGACTATTTTTATACTATTTAATACTTTCTTTTTCTCTCTTTTAACATTTCGCAGTCCACAGCTAGATATAGTTTCCCCATTTGTACGTTCATATAGTAATATTCAAAAAGTTTTTAGCCTCTTTTGTAATCTAATGGCTGGAAAATCTAAGAATCACTATATTATAAATAAGGAAAATAGTAAAGCATATCTACTTGTAAGGAATTCTTTATAAATGAAAATATACTAACGTAATGTTGCATCCTTTATAATTTAATCGAAACTAAACTCGACCAATGAGTATCGAGTACCTTTGATTATAAAATATTATACGATTAACACTTTCATCGAGAGACAACAACAGTTACGATCTATCTCCGTCAACCCATTGTACCCTGGTATGTATAATATTTCTTTTAGTATGACGCAATGTTTCAACACAACTGTGAGGTAAGCTCGACCAATGGTTTCTTTTGGTTACAGTCTTAACGCGGCTACCTACTTTAGTTACTAAGATTACTTGCGACCACGTTAATGGTGTAACTTGTTCGACTGAACGTTCTCTACAACAGGTGGTTGTTCGCGATAATGACACGAGGTTAAGTCATTAATGGGCCATACATGTACGAAACTTCATCAACAGGGCATGTGGTAACTAGTATTATGGGATGCTAAGAGGAGTAACCCATAAATTAGTTGTCTAAAGTTAACGCATAATAAAGTTATAATAAAGCGTTTATGATTAAAAACACTTATAATTGGAATAATATTTATCAATATAACTACGCGTTTGAAAATAATGCATATTTTATCAATTATTCATAATATGATTCTTCTGATCTTTTTCTATACGATGGAGTTAATACTATGGCCAGTGATGGTAAATGACAATGTTAAAGACACACTAGCTGTAAATAGTTCCTATTTTCAGTCAACATTGCCTACACAAATGATAATAAAACTTTCGTACTTGCTTGTGTTACTTTAACCTTAAAAAGTAATGGAATTCCCATATCCGCATCGGTAAGCCGATGTCGTAAAAGTACTGTTTCGCGAGTGGACATAGTGTAATGAATTAACAACGAGCTAAAGTCTATTTTATAAACAGCAGTGTCGTGCAAAGGACACTAAATATATTATTACAGTAATGCTGACGTATCATTATATATTATAGTAATACTGTTTTAAGAGATGATTACCGCCATCTCTTAAAACGCCTCTGTTCATATATATTTTTATTGAGTGTAGTACCTATTATAGTATGAACCACAAAGCGTTTTGGCTCTCTTTGTGAGCAAAGGTGATTACGAAAGAAACACAATAAAATGCCTTTAGTAATTTTATCAAACCAGTTCATTCGCAGCCCAAACAAAAGTAGTAATCATGTAAGCAATTTCGTTTGTATAAAGCAAATGGTTCTATTAGAGTTCTCATTACGGTTCACGTTATGGGATCCCCCCAGGGAGCATGTTTCAACTCAATTGTTCCCATTGACCGTAGGAAATCACGGAGCACACGCTAGCGCGAACGCCTCGACAAACAGACACAACATAACGACGAAAATTTACATTAGGCCGTTTAATGTCGCGAAGCAATCTCATTCTGCCAGGAAACAGGGTTTCACACAACCAGTATACATTGGTCCTTCGGGATGCATGGCACTTTAAACTGCAAGGTGTTTTACGCAGGTCATGAAAACGTGGTTACGTTGGATCAGTTACGATGCGACGCCCGATATCGCAACAAAGACAAATGCGCCGTCTATCTGGGAAGCGGCATCTCATATCTAACCTTGACATTTTATTTTTGCGGCAGCAGTTTGTATGATCAATTACAAAGGAATTCAATTTACATGCAACATTATTTATAAAATATACGTTATGAACTAAACAATATTTTGTATTGGACCAATTACTTGTCAAGGATCGTAAGGACGGTTGAGTTTGATTTTTAAAAATATGCTCAATCGATTTCGGACTGGTAATAAGGTCTTAGATATCAAACATCGGTCAGTTCGCATCCCTAATCTAATATAATTATTAAAAACTCATGAGGTTTTAACTATAATTTACAACATTTGTTGAAATTACTTGGACCCAAGTGGTTTTATATTTCATCATAAAAATATTATAAAGTACCTATATTCGCTACACTTGTTTGTATTCTTCCTGCGTATTTTCTATTCGCCGTAAAACTCAATTAAATTCTTTTAGTTCTCGAACCTACTCACGCTTTATTATGCATCAGTTATTGTGAAGTCAAACATAATTTTCAAAGTATCATGTTTATTATTCACGGACTCCATACGGTTTCATTACCACCAAGCTAAGACATTCACTATTTTTGTTAATTCTGGTATGAACGTATATAGCAAGTAAGAGTTTTTTTTTATTTAGAGGTAGGCAAACAAGCAGTCGATTTATATGATTGTAATTGTTGTCTTTACCGTAACTCTGAAGCAGCAATGAATCCATTGACTTCCCTTTAAAGGAAGAGGTAAAGGAAATAGAAAAAGGGATTCGGTATTGGTACCCTCATTCAGCGTCGGTGGCTCATTGTGTGGACTGTTGCTTACGATCTGGAGGTATAGGTTCAAAACCGCCACGGGCCAATGTTTTTTCTAGTATTCGAAATTATATGTACGTTTATCCGACGCTCTTACGGTGAAGAAAAACATCGTGAGGAAACCTGCACCATCCGCGAAGTGATTCAAAGGTATCAAGACGAGTCTATATATAATCCGTAATATGTATCCATACAACCATATTACTCGTATAAGTTCAGGTAATGTTTGTAAAATTTTATTAATGAATAAAAACAGATTTTCATATAAAACTTGGTGTATTGTGACTGTCGACTGGCATGGTTCCGGCAATGCATATTCCTACCAGTTTTTTTACTGAGCACAAAAAAGCTCGTTAGGTCCATTCTGATGGAACAATCGATTTGTAAAAATAAAAATATTTAACAAATGACCTTGTTTGGAACGATATTTTGTTTCAATGAATAATTATGAATTTTCAGAATGTTGTATCGAATGTAATTGAAAATAAAATAAATTCATATTAGTAATGTTGAGTTAAATATTAACTTGTTCCTGTTTTAATTCAGTTCGATTTAAATTGTTTATTTGCTTCAATATATGCACATCATAGAACCTTGTTCGTCCTGAGTTAAAATAAATGTGGGTTTAAATGAAATTGCTATCCTACGACGGAAAATACCTATACTTTGATTTTTTGCACCATTTTACTACGCAAGCCATGTTCTTTTAGTTTCAGTTTTTTAACTCGGCTCTGATGACAGATTCGTAATATTTGTACTAAAACTGTCCGTATTTCGACACACTTTTGTTGTTAGCGAGATTCGGTCCGTTTTTTTAAATACGGCCATGTTGTTAACGTACTTAGGTACTCGTTACTCCTTTGAAGTTGCGTTGCGAGTGTCCATGTGTAGTTGATATCACATTACCATCAGATGAACGGCCTAGTCGTTTACTTACCTATAAAAAAAAATAAAGGATTAGAATCGAAATGATTTCTATGTGAAATTCCAAACATATAGATATTGAAGGAAAACGGGACGCGAACACAATTGTTTCTCTCAGGGTCGTGACAATTCCGCAAATTTTGTAATTACAAAAACTTATTCAACATCTGAGTAACTTATTTAATATGTATAAGATGTGCCTCCAAAATACCCGACCCGCTGACTCCTGAAGAATGAGAATGAATAACATAAAGACAGTTGTGTCAAAGTTTTCCGGCCTATAAATAATTTACCATCTGTAACAACTTTATGGTTAGGCTGTATAATTGCTCTGTCAAAGCGATTTAGAACTCCCCTTTATCTGACAACTATGTAAAAACTGGGAAACGTGTAGCAGTCACGTACGCTGTTACCGTAATTTTTAATTAAAGCGTATTTTGATTTCCTATTTCGTCTCCACATTTTTTGGCGGGACGGCACGTTTCGGACTTTTTGGGTTCCACATAACGCCCGAGAAAGTTCCATCTCGACCGGCTTGTTTCACAAGTTAAATTTCAACTTATTCGTTCTAAAAATGTATGATATGAATATTATAAAACCATTTTTGCATTTATGAATTCTGCATGATTGACAAATCGAAATTTATTATGAACCAAATATTTATTTTTTATAATGCCTCGGTGGTCTACTGTGTCTGTTAGTTTAGATCGGTGCGAGATCCTGTGTCGTAGGTTCGAATTCCACGGGGAAATCGCATAGTAAAAGTCACTTTGTTCGATATTAAAGTTTTGTTACATTAGGTTAGCCACCAGAAAAAAGGATGATTCCGTGCTTCGGAGGCAAGTTAAGCCGTTGGTCCGGCTATCTTAGAATGTGTTAAGTAACTCCATAAACCACTAATACGTCACCAACCAAAGGGTCCGCGTGGTTACGGTCCAATTTTATGTGAGAAGACTTGAAAATAGAATTTATTGTCGAGTTTACGAAGTTATATGAATTAAACATGTAATTAAACCCTAACCTGTAATTTAACCTAAGGCTAAAAACGATCCAACTTTATTTTATTCGTCTTATTAATTACAATATTTTTCAAATTCATATGCGACAGATTAACTTAAGTGGCCAGTACATATACAACTTTCAACAGGAAGGTCTGATCCTTGCATTATAGGCTGATGATGATGATAATAATATTTAACTGTGCAAAAGATAAGTCCTAAAAAGTATAAGAAATAGTAACAATCGGCTATAAATGTTTTTCAGTTCAAGGTTACAAATCCGGATATTGCATCGTGAGCTATAAAAACAGCATTGATGCAATCAAACAATATAATTTTATTGCTTCAGCTTTGGTTGTAAATATATCTGTTTTCTAACTAGGCCAATTTTGGTTTTATCCTTTCCTGTTTTTACATTCTTAGTAATAACTAGTATTTTTAGTACTATATTGCATATTACTATATTTTACAGTATACACTGCATGCCGTGAAAACCTATAATTAAGATTACATTTAGTTTTCAAGTTTAAGTTTGTCTCTGATTTCTTGTTGTGATACCAGTGTTTATCTTGTAAGTTTATCCTAATAAATAAATAAACTAGCACTAGGAGCTCCGTGGTCAATCTCATTGTTATGTTATTTAAAAGTATATTGTTGTAAGTACATAGAATTCAAGCGATATATGAAATGTTGAATATCCCTAATTCCCAGCATAAACTTTTTAGTATGTAGATGATTGTCCAAGATGCGTTGTATCCTTGTTTGATTTCTTAAGCTAAAAACAATTGAAGTTGCCGAGACAAAATTGAAGTTTAATGCTGCATATAAGCAACGTAATGTGTGATAGATAATGTGTAAAGTCACCGAAATTCCTAAAATATCACCGTTTTTATTTACCCTTATCGCATTAAAAGTGATTTCTCGATATAAAGATTACGATCTTGTTGCGTAAAATGCTATCAAATTTACATGTCTATAATTTAATATATACAATTGATACATAAAGCATGATAGGCGTTATATAAGAAACGGGCATGTATGTCAGGTAGTAATAAAATTAACAAACATCATTCAACTCGTATCCTTAATTGGGCTATAAATAACTTTCACAGATAAGCATGACATAATGACGCAATTATTACTATTCAAATTGGCTATTTTTGTGACGTTCATCATAAATCAGTATTAAAAGCGGAAGGGAAATTTAAGATTGTGCTTTTGTTTTAGATATCCCAAATACATTACAATCTTTATTTAACACTAGCTGTTTTCCGCGGTATTACCCGCGTTATAAGATTATATTCTCCCGCAGTAAATCACAACCTAAAACGCGGGACCGCAACGCGGTAAATAAATCCTTAATTGTTTTTTCAAAATAAAAAGTATTGTCTTACAAAAGTAGCCTATGTTTATATTACATATTAGATACATTAGCTACCTGCAAAAAAAGTCCCATCCAAATCCATCCAGCCATTTGGGAGATTACACGGAACATACAGACACACAAAAATAATAAAAATGATATTTTGGCACATGTACCGTGTATATATTTCATATGCATGAAGAAAATATGGTTCTTTCAGTATTGCAAATAGAAATTCCAATTTTATTTATATGTAATAGATTATGATACCTACTGAAGCGTTTATTCTTACAAAACATTTTTAAAACAACATATTTCACATAAAAATTGCGTTATTCAATTAAAATTTTCCACTAATTTAAATTATAATTGTATATGTAAATCAAACTTGTTATCTTAATACAGCACAGAAAGTTAATGCAAAATAACAGTCGTTAGCGAACATTATGAAAGAAACAGTTACAAAAACATTTAACAAAAAATATGAGTCGACCTCACAAGGAATGCCGTAAAGTCGTCGGCCATAATGTCAACAAAAGGAAAGTAGGATATCTCACATTTCGAATTTAAGGTTCGTGTAAGGAATGCGTAAAGTGCTCATATTTTATTCGATTAACACGTTGGAGAAATCGAATTGGAATGCCACCATCGATTCTGGCTTCAGATGACCGCGTGACCTTGACATTTTAAGCTGCAGGTGCGTAAAGTTCCATTTGAACATTGTTTACTGCCAGGAATTTCATTCTTCTATCTTTTTTCTATTGAGTTTGGATGTTCTGGTATGCGAAATAAATAATGTTCATACATTGCAAAATCCAAATTTCTAGTCGACTAGGTCGTAGCGTAGGCTGCTCTGTCTGGCATTACATTAATTATAAAGTTTTTAGACACAATATTTGTTGCAATGTAATATTATAAACAATATTTCTTGCATTTTATACCAAATTTCCTTTTTAAATTTTTCACTGGATACCCTTTATACGGCACTATTATACAATTCGGTCAAAGAACAAAATTTTTGAATGAGATTTAAGCTACTAATACGTTAACTAGCTAGTAATGTCTTTGTTACGTGATTTTTCGTAATATTTACCAGCTATTACATTAAGTTTACATTTAATTTTGTTTTACGATAAGAATGGCACAATTCTATTATTAAAATCTAAGTACGTATTACAAGTACATTAGAGTTTCTCTGAATAAATAAAGCTTTTAATACACACACTTATTTCATTAAGTATACATATTTCTAATGGAATATGTATTAACGGTTTCGTATCTGTAGTGTAGACATACAGATTTTTATATTTAGTTTTATTTTGTTTATTTGCAAACATCTCAAATGTTCACTTAGAGCGTCGGTGGCTCAGAGAGCGTCGGTGGCTCAGTGGTGTGGACTGTCGCCTTCCTACCGGAAGGACTGAGGTTCAAGTCCCGACACGTACCAATGTATTTTCGAAAAATATATGTACGTTATCCGACGCTCTTACGGTGAAGGAAAACATCGTGAGGAAACCTTCATGCACGCCTGAGAAGAGATTCGAAGGTTGTTTGTGAAGTCGTCCAATCCGCACCCCGCGTGGACGACTAAGGCCTAATCCACCCTATACGGTTAGGCTCGTCCCTCGGTGGGACGTTTAATGAGCTGATGATGACAAATGTTCACTTTACAAACAAAATAACATTATGCATCGCCAAGAAAAAAAAGGTCAAAATATTGCTAATTACAATCAAATTCTTAATTTATATGAACAATTAGTATTTCCATTAAAATTTGGTTTTTGTACTAAAAGGTTTCATGTCCTGATATTGTCCATTCAAATCAACATATTATTACTCTTATTCTAGAGTAGGCTCAATAAGACGTGTTCCTAGGTAGGTATGTTAATATCATGGTTTCTCCGTTTGGTTTGTGAAAATGGGAACATCGAACTTGCTCAATAAATTTCTAAGTTCAAATTAATGTATACCCATCGCAAGTATTATTGTCTACATCGGTGACCTTTGAACGATTAAGTATATCGTAAATTAATTTATTTCTACAACACTTACTTAGTGAAATTGCTGACAAAAGACTATGTGTCTTAAAAGATGTATATTTTAAAGCTGCATCTCGAAGGAAAGATACCGCAGGTAACTATTAAACGGTGTCATACTATCTTTATTGGGCTGAGAGCCATCTGCGCTCGCCAATTGTCCGGTGAAGCTGTGAAGGCCACCTGCGGCCAACAGCAATAAGTCATTCCGAAAAAAAAAAAAAATACTATCTCTATGTTACAATTAGGATCTACATTGTAAATATTGTAAAACTATCGTATTATTGGCTTAAATAACTACAGAATACTCCATCTTCCACTTAGTTTATTTCGTACGTTCAAAAGTTTAATTAAGATAATAAATAAATAAATATCCACTGACATTCACACAGCGCCATCTTGACCCAAGTTAAGAGTGAAGCATGTATTATGGGTAGTAAACAACGGATTTAAACATACTTATATTTTGTAAATACATACATATTACACATAGAAAACACCCAGACCATTACAAACAGACATGTTTATGCACACAAATGTTTGAACTGCCCGAGGATCGAACCCGGAACCCTTGGTGTAGCAGCCGACGTCTCNACCGATAATAAATCATTTCCTTGTAAATAATCATAACAATATGATAAGTATAGCAATAATAACTACAGTATTTACTAAAAATAATCATGGACATGACTTAAGAACTTGTCGGGCAAATAACAGTATTTTGTAAATATTACATTTTACTTATTGATCATCATCATCAGCTCATTAAACGTCCCCACCGAGGGGCACGAGCCTACCCGTATAGGGTGATTAGGCCTTAGTCGTCCACGCGGGCCCAGTGCGGATTGGACGACTTCACATACAACCTTCGAATCTCTTCGCAGGCGTGCATGAAGGTTTCCTCATGATGTTTTCCTTCACCGTAAGAGCGTCGGATAACGTACATATATTTTCGAAAATTCGAAAATACATTGGTACGTGTCGGGATTTGAACCTCAGCCCTCCCAGTAGGAAGGCGACAGTCCACACCACTGAGCCACCGACGCTCTTGCTAATTGATAATTTTAACAAATATTGACTGTTGAGTGATCTAAAATAAAACTGTGGTGAGAAACAATGAATGTACTCGTGGTTAATCAGCTCACTGGTTGAGAAAATACTGATTCACTCTGTTAATTGCGAGGAACATATTGTAATAATATTCTTAGTTAGGAAAGGTTCACGCTTGAAGAAGTTCCTTCTTAAACCGCATTTAATGACTATATTAAAAATCGAATTTAAATTTTACAAGGAATCAAAATAAAAAATAATTGAAAATTCTACACTAAATGGATATGAAGTCTCACAAAATATACCGTTATAGGTAGAAAACGAGAAAAAAAGTCTAAGGTATTCTGTATTTATATGTAACACATGGCCAAAGTCTCACGATAATTGGAAAGATTTTTATCATGTAGTTAATAAAGTTTATGGAACGTTACTTGTGAAATTAGCTAAGATTGGAGATAAGTATTGTTTGAACATAGTTTTCATAATGTAATAGAAGTGCATGCAATTTATTTAACTCACACCTAAACTTCGCTACTTAATTACAATTAGTAAAAAATATTATAGACAAAGTTACTAATATAAATTCTCGTTATGCTGTGGTTATTAAATACTATTAAAATAATATAAGAAGGTTGAGATTTAGACATTATTTAAGGCCGTTTTTATTTCTTTGGGAATACCTATGCGTTTAGGATACACAAACAAAAATCAATCTTACCTTATATATCCCATCGACAAGTTTCGTAAGCTCCTCCGTCTCCATGGTGACAGATTTTTAGTGAACCAATAGCGTTAGGCGTCGTCTTACACGTGAAACTTCATTGGTACAAAAACAATATTTGCACACAAACTGAGTCGAATTTTAACACTTAAACACAAAATTCACATTTCCAATACACAGTTGTCGTTCAGTCAAAACACTACAGCAAACAAAATCACTTTCGAACACATCTGAAACAAAAGAGAAATTATTTTAAAGCACATATAAAAAGTTATTTTACAACCAGTACATTTGGATTTTTGACCGATTCTATATTTTTTAAAGTTATGAAAGCTACCTATTTATTTCGCGCCAAGACCCCGAGCCGAAGCGTGCGTTCCGAACGAGGCGTGGAACTAGAATCACCTAACCTCTGCTCGAAACGAGTATCTCACGACTGTCGATGTTTAGAAACACGTAGTAAACTAATAGCATGAGTACCTACGTGGTATCTGTCTGGACAAGATGTTTAAGCCTCTCCAAGCTTGACTGTTACGTAGATAAATATCCACACATGTGTGATGGCATTTCTATGGTTATTTTGAAATAACTGTGGGTCAGTGACCCTTGCTTGAGTGTTGTTTTGCTGGAGATCATTATCTTTATTAGTAAGATGGGTTCTAAATTTTATTTCGAAATAAATGAATTCCATACGATTTAACACATTACCTATTGTATGAAGTCGGAGTCAATAAAAGTCTTCAGTCTGCAGTATGTGATTTCATTTATACCTATTGTGTAAAAGTAAGTAGATTTACAAAATAATTATTTGTAAATTAGAAATATATCACTTTGGTAGTAAATAGAAGGCAATACAATATGCTTGAATTACACATAGCTAAATATCAATTCTCTATGATAAGCATTGAAATGTAAGACAATTTCGAAACGACAAAATATATTTACAGACTGCAATTAAGGCACTATCTAAATTCGTGACGGAAAGTATTACTAAGTGATTGCGAAACACTATTTTCAATGCCACAATTGCATTTGACCTAAACAATATTATGCTACCTACGTGTAATTTGCGTGACAGGTATTACGTACACCCAACCGCCAGATTACAATACAGAGATATCGAAATATAGACAAGATGCATGCACTTTCGATTTCAACACCGCCTACAGCGCGTGCCTTAATCGACTTTGTCTATAGAAACGCCTGAAGCTACATTCAAAGATGAACACGTAGAAAAAACGTCACACCTAAAAATTTTACTTTCTAAATTCATATCATATGCACATAAAACATCAAAGCGGTTGAAATAACAAACTAAATGAGAGATGTCGGAGTAGATTTGCATAATTACGCAAGGTCGTCATGCACACACTTGGGAGTGTTATGCATAGCTCAACTCTGCTTAATACACACTAACTGGGCGTAATGCGCAGATAAAGTATTAACGACATACCGCTAACATTCACCGGCAAAGTTATAAACAACCTCAAACATTACTTCATTACGAAAAAATGTTAATTAAAAGGCGCTCACTAAAATGTCCTTAAGTCAAACCGGTACAGTTTAACTTTGCAGATGTTTGCGGTAAGGAAATTTCACTCGGCGCATTTTTTCGAGCAACCGCTCGCCGCTTTGCAGAAAAAAAGGGTCTGGAACTATCTGGAAGTTTTTACGTGCGTCACATGCCGGGGAAAATATAAAACACAATTTCTGTGCGGATCCGTAACTTCATTCTGAAGAGAGATTCCGTGACCCCCCACCTCCTTGCATGTGCACCGAGGAGAGCCGACCCGACACTTTTCTTTCTTTTCATGTATTCCCGGGGCGTAAGGAAACAAGTGTGCGACGGCTGCTTATTTCAGTTGGAACTTGTTTAGTCCGGATTGAACTTGTTTGGATCCGGATTTAGGAGTTGGAGGCCTCGTAATAGCGACTGAGGACCTCTTCGCTCCGAGGCAGGCGAAATTACATGATGGTAGATACAGGTTTTCAATGATTTCACTTTTACGTCAACACCGGGCTGCAAACTTCCATCGCTTTCTATTATGGATGCTTTGTTTAATTCTTGTTTAGTTTACAGGTGATCGCTAAACGGCTTCGAAGAAAGTTTTGCCGCCTGTAATACTCCTAAAATAAATGCCAACAGTCAAATCAACTCCTTGTTATTACTCAAAGATAATAATTTATCTTGTCAGCTATCTTATGCAGTGCCGGACTTATATAACTCATCTCTTCCCGAGGGTGCTGTAATAGATGGATATGGGAAAATCATCCCAAATGACAACGTCTAGGCTGCGACCAAGATGTCTTTGATTAAAGCTTGAGAGATTGGATATCTCTGAATATGAAATTATGTAATGTTTGCTTTATGATTTTATTGTGGTGAATAGGTACAATATAAAATTACTTAACTTCATCTTTTTATGTGTTAAGGATAAATCATTGTAAGTGCTGAGAAAACGTGGTAAAAATACGTTTATAAAATAACAATAACCTAAGTATTATTACATGATATTTATTAAAAATATTAATTTGTCGTTGTTTGATGGCTTTGTCTTTGGAAATTCTTAAAAATTTTAGTTCACGATTTTAAAATTATAATGAAAAACTCTCAACAATACCTGAAGATCTTTTTAATAAGGTATGTTATAACTTAAACATAGCAAAAACGTTACGATTCAGCTCTCCATTTTTCCAATTTTCAATCGGGATGTTGATTTTCGAACACTCCAATTCCTTGCCAAATTCAAGTAGGAGAAAAGGAACGTACCTTTCAACTTAAAATAGCTACAACACATCATATTTTGATTATTAGCTATTATATTGAGTTTTCTGACAGAAAAACTATCTCTTACCTCAATTAAGCTTTACTGTACAAAAAGAATACCTATTTAAAATAGAATAGCCGTATGTAAATGTACCATTTTTTCCCTAGCTCGCGCGGCAAGCTCATAATTTGTAGCATCCATACATTGAGTAATTATTATTTTATTTTATACAGTTGTTATTAAATAAATTGATTAAAAAGAGTTCCTAAAAAGTTAAAATATCAGATGATCAGTAGGGTAAAAACTTTAATGAGTGTTAGGGTTCAACAATTTTATTGGAGGTCCGTCATGAATCGTTGAGGGATTAATAAAACTTTTCGGTGAGTTAACTAAGCTAGGCTATTTTTTGTTTAAATTGCATTATTGTTTTAGTAGTTCAGCAAATTCATATTATAATAAATTTATAAGTTTTATTAAAATGTTATTTTCTTGAAATATATAGTGCGAAACCAAAAGCAACTAAATCAAATTCATTAGACGTCCAAATTCAGATCAATATAATGCATGACGATTACTATATTTATGACAACAATAATACTATCTTGGAAATAAGTAAAACATTGTAATCAAGCTGGAGCGTACCCGTTTGATAACAGAAATCCTCTTTAGTACTTCCAATCAGCTTTTCCTAACTGTTCCAGTTGCCAAGTTGAAGTGTTGTACAAAATAGTTGAACTTATTGAAACACCGCAAGCCCGCGTTCTGCTGACGAACCTTGTTATCGCGAATAATATGCGACTGCACATTGCAGCTGAATATTCATATTCGTATTCTTGTCTCACTGCAGAGCTGGTTGTATAAATCGAATATGCAGTGAGCTCTTAACTCTTTATAAACATATCTATACTATTTATTCTAAAGACGTTCTCTTGCGTTCGGGGAAATTGGTTTCAAGCCACGCGGGTTTGAATGTCTAAAACGAAGTCTCGTGCGAAAAATCTTATTTTAAGGGATGTACGAGTTAAGGAGTTTTCGTAGTTAGCATCAGCAAAACAGTTACTAGAAATGTAATAAAATGATATTGTTATAAATCGTACAATTTGTAGAAATTAGGGCAATCTTAATAATAAATAATATTTTTATACCAATAAATATTAAAGACTATGGTCACAGTTGCAATAATCTAATATTAAAATTAGAATCTTTATTCTAAATCTGTGATTAAAATGCAAATAAATTTGTTATTAAATTGAAAATACCTATTACCATTAAGTAAAATCAAATTCTTCGTTTGCCAGAAAACACATAAAATACAGTTGGTCGGAATTTATAATATATATTTGCTTGTGAAAAAGCATGCAAATAAAACATCAAACATTATAATAGACTAGCTTTTGCCGGCAAGTTCAACCGCGTGGAATAGTAGCTTTGGGCTATCGCTTATTTTTGAAATCGAATCTGAAATTAGCGCGTTCAAACAAACAAACAATCTCTTCAGCTTTATAATATTAGTATAGATAAAGAAAAACAAGAAGTACTTAATGTTTTTGATCGACAGAATTCCAAACACAATATGAAATCAATTGTGTCTATTTGATATACATCCATCGACGGAAAAAAGCTTAAACTAGAAGCTATAAATTTTCTTTCTCATAATTAAAGTACTTCTAAGCATTATTTTTTATATTAACAACATTATCTTTAAAGTCTATATTTTGTACAACAAATATTATTCTTTAATTTAATGAAAATTTAAACAATTTTCAACTAGCGAGACCGAGCTTATTAAAATTGTTTCGCTACCTAGGCGATACTATGCAGATATTTAAACTTTTGTTCAAAAGACATTCCCTTGCGACCTGCAAAGGGATTTACTGTTTGGCTTTAAGTGAATTTGTGATGTCATTGAAATGATGTTTTTAACTTAGCGCAAAACTAACAACTACATATATTCACTTAACTCGTTAGTAAAAAAAATTACGGCCTTTGTGATAAATGTAGAGTTTGTAGACGGTGTTAGTAGTCTTGCAAAGAAAATATTTACGTATTTTACTCTGATGCTAATATATTTACTAAAAAACAATAAGTATATTCATTTACTAATTTGGAAAATTCCCTTTTTTATTTATCAACACAGCGTCCATGCATAATGAGTAATGCAAACGTTGATTGGTATAATTCTAAATACTTTCCACGATATCAGAATCTCAGTCTCACTCTTAAAACTCGCAAATGGACGTATATCTCCATACTGATACTGAATGGATTCGCCATAATCTCCAAGCTTGGCAAGCGAGACGGAGTTTGAAGTAAATATAAAAGGTAAGCTGTACCGAGAGAGCGTGCTACCCGTGGTCTGCTAAATGTTTTGTTCCCAAGCCGTCTCTTACGATATCCGCGGGAATTCCGCATTTTTAATTTTTTTAACTTCAAGTATATTCAATACCAGCTAATGCCTGCGGGTTCGCTCGCGTTAAATTCATGGTAACACAACTCCTCTTGCCTGGTTACGAAAACAGAATATTATTTTACGCTGCTGTAGATGATATTACTTGTATTTCCATCGATTTTAAGCCTCCTGCCTTGATAACAGCGAAAAGTCCCATATAAAATTTCAGCCCCTCTTTTAAGGATTTGAGGGCTGATTTCCGTAAAACCAACTTTTAGCTTCCTAACTTAAAAAATGCGGAATGCTTTGTTCAAACTTCCATCTCTCTATTTTAGGGTAGTGGGGCGTAAGACAAAAATGCTTTGTCTCTTCCCATTCCTTCAATCATCTTCACTTAGAAAAACACGGCTATTTGTCTTTACGTTTTACCGTGAAAGATGGACAAACACACATACTTTCACATTTGTGATATTTGTATAAATTGCTGTTAAATCGCAACAAAAGCCATAGTATCCCCAAACAGTTCTAGTTTCAAATCAATCAATGGTTTGGTGCATCGGGTGTTCATTTCATCGGTTCTGTGAATGATTGAAAACGAGCCATGTCACGCAGATGTGGCGGTACATCACTGGGAATTTCCCAGGAGTAATTGTGAATCTCATTACCAGCTAGCCCGCATGTGCGAGTGACAGATGAATGATTCCATGCTCGGACTCGAGTTATTGCTTTTTGAAAGTTCACGGCTCTGTATCGTTGCAAATTGTATTAATTTTATCATTTAGGGTATCATAGAATCTGTAGGACTCCCGATTTACTGTTACCCAGGTATCGTATGCATACTAAGATATATAATATAATCAAGGTCATTTAATATGTATTTCTCAATTCATATGAGATAAAAGTAAATAGTCATTAGCGACATCATCATTATTCTTGGTAAAAAAAATCTGCTGCTAAAAGAAGATCAATTTTTTATTTTAAATGTTTATATGTTTGATTACATGTAAAGTTAAATAATTTTGATGCTATCTTTGAACCTTATAACCATTTCGGGCTAGTCCAGACTTCAATATAAATAAAATACAATAACATAGACTGGTATCTGGTAATTTCATAGTAATGGCACTTTAGGCCATAAGGGGCACCAATATCCTTTTATGCGCACAAGGGCAACTTACAGCGGGCCCTGTAACTGACATAGTCCACAGGATAAGCAAGTTTAAGTGGCAGTAGGTAGGGCACATAGTGCGTAAAACCGATGGCCGATGGGGCCGAAAGGTTATCGAGTGGATACGAAGTGTAGGTCGCCCCGAACCAAATGGACGGTAAGGTGACTGGTATCTGATGACTATCAACTGCTAGGGATCGGTCTGCGTGAAAAGCATTAAGAGAAGCCTTCGTTCAGCAGTGAACATTTCATGCTGTAATGGTGATGATAACTGTTTATTAAAATTACATAAAGTTTAAGTGATAAGTGCCATCACAAACTCGGTACTAACTACATATCAATAACTATGATAATCAGGAAGGCTATAAGATAGGATGTAGTTACGCTCGGTTCGATATGTCAAGTTAAAAATTCATTCCAGCATGTCATTGAACTGAAATTGCAACACAGACGTAGGGGAAGGCGTGGACTTGGCACGAGCTATTAAATAAACGAGTACATCTCATGTACATTCCAAAAAAATACTTTATAGGGAGGAAGAGCAGTAATATTAACGGATACTTGTTTACCTTAATAACATCGTTATATCAGAAGTCACAATCTAGAATGAGATCCCTATATGGAGATTTTCAATCATTGTTGTACTTGCTTAAATAGTCTCGTGCAATAAGGCCGCCTATTGTAAAATAATCTTTGATGTAATTTTTACTTTATCTATTGTTAGGTGTAATAAAGAATTTAATGAATAATAAATAATACAACAATGTGATTTTTCCTTATAACCAAAAGTATTGTATCTTATTACTATCAAGTTTTTTGACATAGGTCAAACTGGAAAAAGAAATCAAATGAATTCGGTCGGTTCACTCATGTTAAGATTGATTAACCAACAGCCTCAGATATGTTTTAAATTGCTCTTTAAGTGGCGATGGGAAACTGAAACATATCTGTTTTTTTTTAGACTAAAGTAATATAAATATCGAAGGATTCTAAACTTAACATAAAACAAAGAAAACTAGAAGATGAGTAAAGTATAACGAGTAATAAAACTGAATGGATATTTTATCTGTTTGTTTGAACCAGTATGAAGAATATCCTAAATACCTAACAAGATTATATCACTAACCGTTACGGTAGAGAAGCTCTGATTTTATCTACAAATAGCTTTATGAATAATCTCATCTAAATTACCAAGTTGTTCCTCTCATAAGAAAAAGAAAGTGTAACCGGTATACGTATTTAGTTATTGGTCATATTACACTTTAATTTGGTTTTTAAACAACATAACGGGCTCTCTATACTGTGGAATAAGACACAGATAAAGTCTCTATTATGGTTAAAGAATATTTTTTTAGTTCATTATTAACCTAACTCTATGTTCATTTATTTAAAATGAATCGAAAGTAGTATTTCACAAGATTATTTTTTTATGAAGTATTAAGACCCAAACTCGAAAATCTTTGGTTCCAACAAATATTCTTTCATTTGTGGTTATAGTCATAAACAAACTAAACTTACTTCAATCTTATTGAAGCGAGAGTGTCGTTTGTGAGAAAATATTTTAATGTTATTACGACAAAGATGACAGAACCAGTTTGTGTATATTATTATATTATCATTATACATAGGTGAAAGTTGTTTGGAACTCATAGAACATATTTTTTTACATCAAAACGCAGAACTTGCATTGCTGACAATATTAAAATAAAATCATAAACAGTAACCTTATAATGTCTGCCTACTTTAGTTTAAGAATCAGTTAACACGTATAAACACATTTTTTATTTTGTAGGGATGTATACAGACTAATAATTGGTCATTTTAACATTTGTTCTCAACGGATGAAATATATATTAATTGAATTGCTTTTGTATCAAAATTTAAGTAAATATGTGATATATTAATTATTATAATTAATGAAACCAACATATCTACGGTTCATACTTACATTCAGATATTTTAAGTTATCATCATCATCATCATCATCAGCTCATTAAACGTCCCCACCGAGGGGCACGAGCCTACCCGTATAGGGTGATTAGGTCTTAGTCGTCCACGCGGGCCCAGTGCGGATTGGACGACTTCACACACCACTTTCGAATCTCTTCGCAGGTATGTATGAAGGTTTCCTCACGATGTTTTCCTTCACCGTAAGAGCGTCGGATAACGTACATATATTTTCGAAAATTCGAAAACACATTGGTACGTGTCGGGATTTGAACCTCAGCCCTCCCGGTAGGAAGGCGACAGTTCACACCATTGAGCCACCGACGCTCAATATTTTTAAGTTATATTAGTACAATATTTAACATCTTAGTTGTGACTGGTGGTCACAATTCTATGGTAGTTATTAAATATTTTACACTGGATCAAGCTTTCACATCATAATAATACTTAATTGGATGACAAAAATTTAAAAATATGCAAAACTATTCAGAATTAAAAATATACGCAGCCATGTAAATTTGATAACCAAAATTGTATATCCACGATGCGTTGATTGCTAAGTTTTGAATAGCGGCGCACGTGAGCGTGTGTGTGACACCTGCAAGATTGGACGGCTTACTCGTATAGCGAAAGCGCGCTATGAAATACTCAACAGCTAAATAATACATTTTAGTTTTATATTTTAAAAAAAACATAGTTTCCAATGTTTTATCTTTTCAATTAGCATTGCCAAGCTATAAAAGATAAAATAAAACATAGGGCCTTCGTTTACCTTACACACAGGGCCAAACACAACGCAACACTTTTACGATGGTTTTTGTGATACATTTTTGTAAAATGGATTAGCTTGACTGTAGATACTATCCGGTCCAGCTAATCCATTCGTGCTCAAGTAATGGATTTATGCGAAAAACACTAGCCTAAAAAATTAATTGTATCTAAGCTCTCAAATAAGTATATGGAAGAAAGTCCAAAAGAAACATATTTTGCCGTATCGAATGCTCATGAAGGAAAATGAAAAAACACTCAACAAACCGCGACCTAACAGCGTCAAACAGTTGTGAGAAAAACTAAAACGTCACTAAACCGTCCCCGTTGTAAAATACCCGCCAGCGGCCGCACCATAAAACTTATTTTCCCCCACAATTTCCCTTACCATTGCCGTATTTGTGTGTACTCAGCAAAGGAGCAGCCCATTGTGCGTGTGCTCCTGTAACGGTAATCTACGCGAATTCTTCGAAGCTATTATTGCCATGACAACAAAGCATGACATTGTGTGGAACCCCAAGCCGTGCCGTACATTTCAATACAATTTCATTTTTACAAGGAGACAAAATCGTATAAAGCACCTTATACTGCTTTGTCGTCTGTTCGTTTAGGTATACATAATCCGAACAGTGTGTATTTCTACGTATAGATCTTTTTTTTCACAGAGTGATCGATTGACAAAACCTTGTCCTGATGATATAGAGACAGATAGGTTTCTTTTTTACCTTATCCTTTAAAGGCCGTGACAGTGCAGCGCTCGACTAAGGGCCAACTGCACAATGGTGAAGCGCTTTGTCATAATCTCTTCTACACTTGAAAGCAATGTTGGATCTCGTTATCTCCTTAAAACTTAAAAAAAAGTTAGATTAATGAAAGAGCCCTGCTTTTTTCTACAAATTTTGTCCCTTACCCACATTATGACTGAAGTATTAGAAATATTTACAGTCATATTTTACTTTTCTATATACACAATTTCTTATATTTCAACATAGTTACAGAAATTATTTGTATCATACAATTTTAAAGTATGAAATCATCATTTCATAGTCCTAATAAATCTTCCTATTTTATCATTATTAAATGTCCCCACCGAGGGGCACGAGCCTACCCGTATATGGTGATTAGGCCTTAGTCGTCCACGCGGGCCCAGTGCGGATTCGATGACTTCACACACAACCTTCGAATCTCTTCGCAGACGTGCATGAAGGTTTCCTCACGATATTTTAGCGTCGGGTAACGTACATTTTTTTTAAATTCGAAAACACATTGGTACGTGGCGGGATTTAAACCTCAGCCCTCTCGGTAGGTGGGCAACAGTCCACACCATTGAGCCTCCCATTTTATATCAATAAGTTATTTTTTTTTCTGAGATTATTAGTCTGAATTTGTATCACATAGCGTAGTGTTTCGATTGATCTTGCTATCATTATATTTTTTAGAGAATATTTCTCTAACTGTCACTTTACTGATAAGATAAACACAAAATCCAAGACCGCAATAATGTAGCCTGTACTTAGCTAAATATACAGCGCATGTAGTCACATATTATGACTTTGATTACAATCGTAATGTTATGCACTAGTTATCTCATTAAATATCATGTAAGTATAATGCATCCATGTTAGACCTCCGATTGTTCAACAAGCCTATAACGACGCAACGTTAACATAACATCAATACAATGTGGACAACTTTCACATTGACTGTCAAGCAGTCAGTTAGTCAAACATCTTTTAAGAGAGTACGTTATCTCAAATTAGATGTCGGCGGACGTTATAAAACAAGAATGCCGTCAATATATCTTATGCGGTATGTCAGCTTTGTTATGGTAGTCGGCAATTTAAATAAGATGGTGCAAAACGGTTTTTTAGCGACGACAGTTAATACAGTTTGTCGGCATCACGCCCCTGTAATGCGATACGATTGCTCAATTGGCGAAAAATTGCGACGCGACTAAGCTTGCGGAAAATTGCCGATATCGTTAATATTCACCCGAAACCGCCGGTTCACGTGGCGACTACAAATAACGAGTAGACAGCCCCCATAGATTTATGCTCTGTCGTTTTAAGTGATATATAGGCTTCAACCCACCCGTCCCATCGTGATGCCGAAGAATATCTCAAGTAAATGTTAACCATTGATGTTATATATATTTAAATTTTGTCACCGGTTTCGTGAATTTCTTACCAGAAAATCCAACGGCCGAAATGTATATTAATAATTAGCTTTCACGCTGATAACGCTGTTATATTTCTGTGATAAAAAGAAACCCTATTTCAGCAAAGATGGCCCCAAAAAGATATATAGCAACCATACGCAGGTAAGCTCCATAAAATAAACGATATCTTGACAAGCCCCGAAGAGCTCAGGTAAGTCTAAGTAACTTTTTTCGAGGCGTTAAGCCGTTCGCCTAAGGAAATTGGTGACAAAAATATTCCGGTCATGTACGAGCCCCTTGTTAACGCGACCGAAGAACACAAGAAAATTCCCCTCCTGACGTGGCGTGTTCGAAGAGGCTGTTGGTCTTCACTAAGTTTTTATGATACGCGTGAAAATTGGCAAACACCAAAATTTTATGTCAACAGATGCGACAAGACGCGTGTATGGCTTCACCTTAACCTCGTAAAACAATGAAATGTTTATGGGACGAGCAGTTGCTTTCATAGCGCGGTTCGTGTTATATCTTTTAAATTTTTACGGTTACTAAAACGGCTGTGGCTTTTTGTGAAAAGTCATATTTCCTAAAGTAATTTTGGAGGTATTTCATATGCTAATTCAGAAGAAGCTTAGGAATCTTGGCGCTATGCAAGACGCGTTAAAAATAACATTCCTTTATCTTTACTTAGTCTAACAAAGAATTGTACACCTACATTTGGATTTGGAAACGAAGCAAATCAAGTCGCATCACTTGTGTGTTTTTCTACGTTCCTTGAAGCTTATAACGAATGTTTATAGCTGATATCGAGCACGCACGATATCAGCAAATACGCGAAAAACATCACAAATACCGGCGACCCTATACAAACACCTTTGATGTTTGAATCCCGTTAATACTCAGCATTTTTGTTGGGGATTTTCTGAGTCAGTATCGCGCTCCGGAAACAGCAGAGTGCATTATAATAAAGATTACAATGAATGCTGCGTTCGTGCTGTTTCGAATTTGGTGCGACAAAATATTGCGGCTCTGCAAACTGGCTCTGCGGACTGGCAAATAAATAGAGATTGCATCGCGACTGCTATAACTGTACCAAAAACCAAATCCTTTTCTTGACGTTTTCTTAACAAAAGAGAATAGACAGGAGTTTTGAGAAATGGACGCAAAAAGTTAATGGTTTCGTTCATGTGTATCTGTCACATGCCTGACTTATCATCAGGTGAGCTAGCTAATCTTTTCATAACTTAACGACACAGAATATCGTCAGGGCCAATAAACAATGGTCATTGTTGAAAATTCAGTTGAAATTTTATATATTAATTTAAATGCTTTTGTATTAAATCACGTTTATATAAAAAAGTTTCAAAATCTCTTATGAAAAGACTTTTTTTTTGTTAAAGATACAATAGTAACAACTTGCAGGAATTTACTCAATAACAAGTAGATCACATCGACCCTAAGGTTGTACGAACTCAATTATTAAAACAACCCAAAAATGATAATTCTGTGTTTCGGGAAGTTTAAGCCATAGGACATCTAAAGATCGTAACATGAAACTACTTCCGGTGCCGCAACGCGCTTAAAAGTTTTATTCCGATAATTTATCAAACTTAGTCGACATTTACGAACAAGCTCTTCAAATTACTCGTTATCAAGCAACATATCTTTAGTAAATAACAAATTCGCCGCGTTCTCAACGGCGATGTGTCGTTCGTAGCCCGTACAGCCCCAAACTAATGAGGAAAAACGCTCTTTGCAATGATATCGGACTGAAACACGAACTTCCCTTTGCTCTAAGCAAGTTTCCTGCGCAATTAACTGGCTTGATACTCTGATTTTCCGTGATTCATGGCCCTAATAAGCTTAGTATTAGAATGGGCTTATTTGGATGTACAAATATAAAATTTGCACAATAATTACCAGGGAATTGTTTTTTTTGTAATTGATAGGTATTAAAATAACATATACCTAAATGTAATTTACCATTTGGTAGACTCGGTACTGAGTCGTCTAGATAGGTTCCATCACAGTGCCAGATATCGCCCCGTGAAATAGTTTCGGGGTGAGGCCATTGAATCTAGTAAAATTACCAGGTATAAGATACCTAACATCTGTTGTCTCTGGTGACGGGCGCAGTGCGGCATTTATGGAAAATAATAATTCTCTATCAGTTGTTGGTATTCTTCAATGTCATGGTCAGGTGTATCACCTACTATCAGGTGAGCGACCTGACCGTCCTTTTCACTTTGTAACATTTAAAAATCCGTTTGTTTAAGAAGCGTCATTACGCAGAATTTGGATAAATAAATAAACAGAGAAATATAACTAATTGCTCTGCCTTATTATCATTGAACAGCAACTTTGTTTTTAACGTCATTTGTGCTGTCTCTTCAGGTAAGTATTTAAAAAAACAAAATGTTAATAATTATATCAATCCCAAATTGCAGCTAGCAATAAAATAATGAGATAATAAATAATTGCAAAAAGTAGATCATCAAGAATTTCATTGAAGGTGTTTTTTTAATGAAGTTACGCCAGTAACTTCTTAGTTGAAGTAGTAATTTTAAGTCTTTGTAGGTTTATTATTTAGAATTTTTTATTAATGTTTCATAAATTATTTTTTATTAGTTAATAAATTCAAATATTAACCTTTATGTCTATAAGAGGAATTATTGAAATTCCAAACGGAACTTATTCTATTCTGAGAGACCTCGACCTTTGAGACCGGTTCACTTCGGTTGAAAGCGTATCCGTCTGTGGCGAAAGCTATCATAATTTTGTTATAGCTTAGTCCTGCCTTTATAATCTAGAACTATCATGTTAACAGTGTATGGAAGAAAAATAGACTGTTCAACTAGACTCACTCCCTAAACAATGAAGAATTTCGATTCGAGGAAACTAAAACAATTTTTTTTCTAATCTTCTATTGGCAACATTTGACCGCCATCTCACCTGATAATAAGTGATGATGCGACCTAGGATGGATCAGGCCTGCCTAGAAACAGCCTATTAACTCTTGCCTTAAAGACGGCCAGGTTGTAATGATCGGGGAACACTTAATTTGTTCTAAATTTATTTTCATAATTTATGAATTCTTTATATGTAAAGTCCAATGAAATAATAAGAATACGTCTAACATCAACAAAATGGAATATGCTAACCACAAGCACTGAAACAGCTTTGTACTAGTTTTAAATTCAACCACAAGCGATGAGCCTGCACTGGAATGCATGGCTGGCAGTTGTGTGTGATATTTATATATAAACTAGCTTTTGCGTGCGACTTCGTCCGCGTGGAATAGTTACTTTGACCTAACGCTCTCTTTAACCCGCTTCTTCGTTTATATAGGTGAAACGTTGCGAAACTTTAACCGTTTACGAAGCGTACGCAGCGGAATCTCCAAGTAAGAAAATTTCCCCCCGGATTTTGAAACATTCTTCATTGCTACTTCGCTTCTATTGCTTGTAGCGTGATGATATATAGCCTATAGCCTTCCTCGATAAATGAGCTATCTAACGCTGAAAAATTTTTCAAAATCGGACGAGTAGTTTCTGAGATTAGCGCGTTCAAACAAACTCTTCAGCTTTATTATATTAGTATAGATGAAATAAAGCTCCAATTTAGTCTAAGTCTTTAATTTATTTCTGAAATGTTTTTATTTATTATGAAAATAATAATACTTAAACCAGCAACACTTGTAATATTTAACCAAATTCTGATCTCAATATTTTTTGTCAAACAAATATTAACGAACATTAAACACACATTCTTCAAATAGTAGTAGTCAAAATTGTTATACCAGCATTCCTTAAACTTTATCTGTTAAATTAATCACGTTTCAAATGACGGAAGAACACTAGACGTATCACTTACCCACGACCTTCACAAACCCAATGATAAAAGTCAGCAAAAACTGGCCATCGCATAACACCATAAATTCCAACAAGTTAATCAATCACTGAGAAAAAAACATGCATAACGCGCGCTAAGCACCCAATTGACTTTAGTAACGAGTTCAAATAATGTGCCAGCCAATCGGGCGGTGTCGTACAAAAAGCCCGCTATTTACCGGCATGTTAAATACAACGTTTATATCCATTAAGGGCACTTCCGACACGTACCATAATCATATTCGGAGCAGGGACAGCATAAATCATGAGAGGATAACCGGGGGGCAAAAAACAACGTGTCTGAACTCGCGCCTTAACCGCTGTTTATTGTGGCACGGGATATTGCGTAGCCACTACTGTTGTTTCAATTTCTTTGAATTGTTGACTTTCGTTTCTATTGATATCGAAAATAAAATTTCTAGTTGGTAGACTCGGTACTGAGTCGTCTAGGTAAAAACCACCGCAGTACCTGATATCGTCCCGTATAATAGAAGTATTTCGCACTTCTGTGTTTCAGGATGAGGATACTGTAGCTAGCAAAATTACCGGGTATAAGTGACCTAACATCTGTTGTCTTAAGTGATACTTGCAGTACGGCAAAGGTGGAAATTAATAATTGTCTATCAGTACTTTGTGTCAATCAATACCACTCTGTCATGGTAATACGCCTATTTACCTACCGTCATCTGAACGTCCTGTACACTATGTAACAAAAAAAATACGTGACGAGAAGTCCTCGGTATGACATCGGAATTAATTAAAATAATAATGGAGGAAAACAGATAAAAAATTATCTTTATTAAAAATATACTATTGCTGAACATTAGACGTTTAAAATGATAATAACATTAAAGAATAAAAGACATACCGTATGTTAAATAACTTCGTCATCAGCCTTTAATGGCCCACTGCAACGCACAGGCCTTTCCGCACAGCATAGCTATGGGGAGATTGGGCCATAACCGGGCCGGGCCCAATGCGGATTGATGGGTGGTAACGACTACTATCCTAGGATTTACTGGACTGACGCTTTTCTTGCCCTCCGGCACGAAATAATTTTTCTTTAAGGACAATCAGGTGATTCAGCCTGCAATGTCCTTACCGAACTATGAATCTGATTTGATGACTTTCGAATCCTGTCGGTCTTATCATTTTGCAACTTTATTATTTGGTATAATGAATCTAATACACTATACTATACGTATATGACAAATTAGTATTTTCAAAACGTCCACTGAGTTGGCTAGTAGTTTGGTATGTCCAAAAACAAATACTTCGGTATTTCGTAGCAGCCTTAGGCATGCAGCCACGAAATTCTGGAACAATATTCCCGCTCCTATAAGGAACTCGTGTAGTGTAAGAGCTTTTAGAGTCAAGCTGAAAGCTCATGTGCTATCTTGTCAGAAGAATATTTAGATTTTATGTGATGGTAATTAAAGCACAATGAAACTAGATATTGTCGAACAAGAATATAGACTACTAGCTTTTGCCCGCGGCCTCGCTCGCATTAAATTCGGGATAACACGGTACTTTCATTTATCAATACATAGGATTTCCCCCCTCCAACTTTAAAGGTTTCGGGTCAATTTCAGATTTTTTAGCATAAATATGTTATAGTGAGCTAACCTTAAAAGATAAACATATGTTCTGTCGCGGACTTTTTTGTAGACCTTTAAAAGAAGAACAATACTCTCATACATGACTTTGTGTAACTATAACCGTTTAGCGGAATTATGAAAAATACCCTTTTGAAACAATTTTCATTGCTGCTCCGCTTCTATTACTCGTAGCGTGATGATATATAGCCTATAGCCTTCCTCGATAAATAAGCTATCTAACACTGAAAGAATTTTTCAAATCGAACCAGTAGTTCCTGAGATTAGCGCGTTCAAACAAACAAACAAACTCTTCAGCTTTATATATAGTATAGATTAGTTTTAAAGCGATTAGGTATACTTGTAAAATTATTATTTTAAAATACAGGGTTTATAGTACAATGTAGGTGCGATGATTACGCTGCGCGCACAGTTATGTTCTCATAATTGAACTGGTTTCCACGGAAGAACAGCGTAGAGATTTGGTAGACACCTTTAAATTATAACCTGTGGCGACCACTTAGTGTCATTGTTTGTTGTATAACTTTAAATTATTAGACTAAGTACTGATAATGATTTGTTTTTATATGTGCATGTACTGGTCTTAAATAAATGTATTATAATAAGAATCGCACATAGTGTATTTTCTCCCGTTAGAACCACGAACTCCGAGTCACGCACCCGACGCTGTGCTACTACTAGACAGAGCACCCACCGAGGCAAATTATCAGATTAAGTTCAGATTTACCAGGTTTAGTAGCAATATAACAATCTAAATTAGGTAATTTTACATGTCACTGGCACAAAAAAAACTGGTTATTAGTCTACTCTTGATTTGAAAAAGATAATCGTAGGTACTCGTATTTTATTAAAGTAACGAAAATGCTGAGTAACGGCACGAGTACGCTGCGCACAAAAGGTATCTGAAAGTATATAAAATATATGTTTTAAATGTAATCAAGTCAGTTCGGGTGTTTTTCTTATTAATTAAAAGATAAAACGACTCACATAATTTTTCATTGCATTTCTGATTTATTCGTCGCTTAGTTATGATCAAACCATATAAATAGTTTATTTAATGTTACATCAACTGAAAAAGAAGTAGAACTGTCTTATAAAATCAAACAAGAAGTATTAGAAAATGTCCGCAAGCTTTGAAGCATTAATGAAAATAAAAATAACTGACATTTAGATAATTATGCATATGCGTGTTATTAAATTTTGTATGCCAAAGTCAATATATTATTAATCATGTACGGCTACCGTTGTGGAGTTGATGCGAATATTTAGTTTCTAATCTATAGTAAGTAAAAAAACAGCCAAGCCATGTATGTTTATTATATTATGAAGAATTTGTTGAAGTAAGGGTGGAGTTAGATTCATAAGCTTGGCTGTACATGAAACCTGATATCTTTTCACAGGCGAGCCATATATGGTCGGCCTTTTTACTGGTGCAAATTTACGATGTGGCGAATGAGGTGATAATTATTATTATTTTACAGTACTCTTAAGATTTTAGATTTGGCACGAATGAGGCTGACTTAACCATAATGATACTAAGACCTTTCAGATCACCATTGTGCAATACCAGCGTTGTGTTGCACAAAGTTAGTGGGTTGCTCGAGTTTAAAAACCTAAGGAAAAATAGAGAGAGATGTAAATTATATCTATATTTTCCTCCAGTCTTTTGGTCAAATCGCACTCTCTGCTCCAATCATGCAATGCTTGAATCGATTTTCCTGGTCAACGATCGACGACTTTAGTGGCACGGAACCGTTTTCCATCAAACTGGTGTAGTCCCGAACTCGTTCATTATTCGGTAATAATACAAGCAAGTTTAGTTTTTATTGAATCCAGTAAAGGCTTGGTGCCATCGTCGGTCATATATTTCCCAATATTCTAATGATTGAATTTTTGTTAGTGAATATTATTAAATGTTTTGTTACTAAACGTATTACGTATATTTTGCTTAATTTATTATACAGAAATTAAAATATCAATCAATATCATACAAATAAACAAAAAAAATCAACTAATGTGCTGGAGTTCAAGAAGTTAAAGAAAGTTTAGAAATCTTATCCAGATTTATTAAATTTTACTTTTCTGTGATGCAAATATTGACAGTCTAATAGATTTTTAAACATTGTTACTTTCTTAGCGTCTCGGAATTTTAATCTATTAAAGCGATATGTTTACTTTGATCGAATTTGTTTGCCAAAAGATTCTTCACAAATTAATTTCTTCCATAAAAATGGCTCATAATGCTACTACTAATTAAAATAAAACCAAATATTGAAAACCTTGCCTCATCGTTATTAGCTGAAACAATATCTGCGTGATCCGTTCTTTTATGTTAAATACATGTAGTAATTCATAGTATTCCTAATTATATATCAACCTCAAAAAGGCAAAACTCAGCTCAGCCGTGGACTTGAGGACAATTGTAGACGGATATTTTCATTTCACTGTCTTTTCTAGTCACTTAATCAAAGCAAAACATACGGGTGTTAATTCCGCAAAAGGCTGCACGAAAAGTTGCAAACCAGTACTCGCTTAGCAAATTAAAAGTTCCAACAGAATCAGTATCCGCGGGAAGGTGGTTAGAACAAGTTAACTGTTTTAAACCTAACACAAGTTTACTTTTAACTTGATGAGCGAAGCTAACGTATGATTAGTAAATGTTGTTGGACTCGCCCTTAATACATATACATTGTTTGAAATCCGTTCCTGTTACATCAGCTACTTGTGTTTGTTGTTCGGTGGATGTAAGGTAAGCACAAAGTGAGTGCGTTTCTTTATTGAACCCAATTTTCAGATGAACCGATACATATGTCATTATTATAGATCGGATAATCGGATGCATATTTACCTAAAGTTGACCGGCGCCTTAGTATGGAAAGCACTTCTTTATCGTAAAGATTTCGGGATTTCGGAATTGATGCATTCAATGTTCGGAATATAGAATTAAATGTATTTTCATTAGGTTGTAGTGTGTTCTATTACAATATATGATTTGTATGTACATTACTTGTATCGAAAAAAACCCGATATTTCGGAATGAATACCGTTGGCGTTTTGATTATAAATATAATTGAATGCACACAATATCCATTATGATGTTCGAAACTTAGTAGCTAGGTATTTAAAAAAAACATTTTTTTTATTTTATAAATTAATATTATAATTTGATAGTTAGGCAACCCATTCGTAATTGTTTTATGTCCGATAAGTTCAAAATCCCTGCTTTTTTGAATCCCGACATTGAAAAAGACAATTCCGAAAAAAGAAGCCGTCTCCATATTTTCTTAGCAAAAATTAGTTTAGGTAAATATGCGTCCGATTATCCGATCTAAGGTCATTATACTGTTGCATTAAGAACTGATTTTTGTTTATTATTATTCTAATGCATGGTCATCAAAGAAGCAAAAAGACTGTGCAAAAAACATATGTAGATACTCACATTGTTAGAAATAATTTATAGCTACGAAACTTTAACTTTGCTTATCAAAGTAATAGTGTAGCAAAAGATCGTTTTACCGCATTAATTTTTCAGGTTTAAATTCGATAGATACAAATAATTATAAAAAAATAATGTTCTTAAAGACAGTAAATAATTATTTTTTTAAATATGATATTGTGATCTGTCACTCAACTTCACATGCTCGGGCAATTGTAAAGAGTTGTGACGATTTATGAAGCGCTTTCGGTGAATAAACAATAGTTTTAAAATAGGAACAAACAAAACTATTATGGATGAATGAAGTTGTCAACCGCTCAACTTTTTATTGTTTTTTTAACTTCTAATAACTGTATATATACATATACAGTTATTAGAAGTTAAAAAAACCTTAAAAAGTTGTAATGGAATTTTTGTGTTTCTTATTCTATTAGCTTAAAACTGACATAGCGATTTGTAGTAACTGAAGAGTTTAATTTTCTATTGAAATAATTCGTTGAAGTTTATTTTTGCCTAAACAAAACTTTTTGAAAGAATTACTTTGATATACGCCTGATGGAACCCTGCCGATGACAGAATCAATAAAAAAGTGAAATTTATTACCAGAGAAATAAGAGGATAGTATAATAAAAATGACGTAAATTCAGATAAAATAAAATAACAGATGTATTTTAAGTGGGCAAACAATATAATAATAGTTCAAAACAAACTGCACTGCTTCCTTATGTAGATACATAAAAAGATAGGAAGGATTCAATGTTATAGAGTCTGCTACTTCTCACGATGTCCGCACACGTAAGTCACGACAGATGTGTAACATTGATAAAAACTTAGAGCCGGTTTTTCAATTTGAAACTTTATAATGTTCCTTTAAATTTAAATCCATGAAGAATTTCTATGTTAATGATATTAAGCTGCCACTGGTTTCGACTTTAGTTTTCTAATGAGAAGAGTCTAGCAAGAATCAAAATTATTACTATTTTAAAAAATGTGTGTTTTGTACACTGAACAGGGTAATGTTATATTATTTCTAATCAGAATAATTAAATTAAGAAAATTATATTCTTTTTAAATTAAAATAACTATCCAGACAATTATTAGCAGCTAGAAATAATAATAATTAAACGATGAAAATAAAAATACAATGCAGGCGTGGAGTTCAACATGTCCATGAGGTCTTATCATTTAGGAAATCTTCGATACTAAAACAAGCTTTTTTTCTTTAAAATTGTTATATCATGAAACTTAAAGGTAAATTATTGTTCGTTAACTTAGTAAAGATTTTAAAACTTAATCCTACAAACGAGTTCCTAACCTCATGAAGTTTGTAAGTATCCAAAGTAGGCAGGTAATTTCCGCAGTTCTAGGTATCGCCCATGACATAAAGGGTTATGTACTACTTTGTTTCGGGAAGGGTATGTAGCTTTTGAAAGTACTCGGTATATAAGATACCTAACTTGTAATTATGAGTATAAGATACCTAACATTTTTCGTTTTGGTTGCTGGGTGCAGGATAGTGTTCATATTAAGATTATAACTAGGTACAGTTAATGCTTTCATGTAACAATGCATCTGTCATACATAAGACTTATAAGCAGACGAGTCAGTACATGGTGAGCGAGTACAAAGAATAAAAGCAGTGTTTACTTTAATATATGTTTGTTTAAAAGGCGTCTCAACAAATGTACTTAAAAATATCCTCGTATATATTAAACACTATGATACAGGATAACAGAATAAACAATGAAAAATATAAGTATGTACGGTAAAATTTTTTAGGTACGTACGATTAAATGTTAACCGTATCGTTCTATTAAAAACTAAAATTAAGAATAAGCAACGTAATAAAATTTTCTCTAAAGTCAAAACTTTTAATGTTCCACTAAAGCTTGGTCCAACGCAGAGCAAAAGCTAAGATCGTCTCAGTTTGGAGCGCAAGATTGGACGCTGTCAGTTATATGGGCCATATATGAATGAATGGAACGGCTTTGTGCAAGCGCACCGTGCGAAGGAAGAAATATTAACTATATGTTTTCTTAGTTTTGAATATTATCTGTTTTTTATTTCATTGGTTAACTAGTTAAAGTTAAAACCCATTTATATATTAGGGTTTGCATAGTATGTATAATAATCCAAATATCAGATAATCTTTTGTTTTATAAGAATATTATTGGACCTTATAAAAAGGTGGTACTATTTAACAAAACCTACCTCTTTTTTGTTTTATAGACTTATTACTTTTTATGTTTAACCTTATTATCAATATAACATTATAACGCAATGGATATATATCGTACCCAAAAGATTTCTGTGGCTCGTTTCATGACGATTAAAGGTTAAAGATCAGTTATCTTTGTTGTAAATGAAACTACCAAATATAATCTTAATATCTCCAATGTATACCTATTACACCGTCAATATTAAGACGATGTCGCATCCTCGTTAGTATAAATGACGGTGAAAGACGTGCACGACTCATTGGTTACCATTACGTAATTGTCTCATCCAGTACAAATCCCCAAGCACATATCACGGTATGAGGCGCGAACTTTTCGCCTGTCTACTTTCACCACCTGCCGAGTTAAACCGCTTACACTGAAAATAAACGTTGTTTAACGTTCATGTGGGAACCAGGAAATATTTTCTTATTTTAGTGGCCCGGCTTAGCGCAGTGTCTAGCATCGTGATAGTGCACCAAATGAAATGACGGCAGGAAACATGTTCGCCTCGGTTCTTTTTAATTGAACTGTGGTTTAGGGGTTGTTTTTAGATGAACCATTATTGCGGAATGGATTTATATTAAATGGAGTTTCACGTAATGTTGATGAGATATTCGAAAATTTCGTTTAAGAATTAATAGCATTCTCATTGCAGAACAAACTTAACTGACCAAAATCCGTTTTATTCTCAGTCGAATTTGTCACCGCTTCATGAACGTGAAATGTTATTTCCTCTGTTTAACTTCCGACAATTTCCGTCCAGTACACCGAAGTTAAACGGTTATGCAAACTTCTATGTGAGCCATAGCGCGTTCACATCCTGTGTAACTTCGGAGAATGTTTGCATTGCATAGAATACGCCCCGGTTTGAATACACCTGCCACTGAAGTATTCTAGGTAAAATATGAAAGCTTCAGCGCATACGTGTTCGACTAATATTGAAGCGTGCGCGCGGGTAATGTGTTTGCAAGTTGAAATACCCTAACCTCCAAAACGCTGGGCTTACATCGAAGCGTGCAACGATGTGCAAACCCTTCCTATTTATTTGTACAGCCTGCGGGTGTGGCTTCGGAATAAAATGGGCTTTCAATGGCTTAAACCTTTTTGTTATTCACAAGGCGCAGATGTGACAGATATTGCGATTTTTTGGTCACGAGTTTTGAATTTGACATTGACCTGACTACTTATGTACAATTAAGTCGATACTTTAACTCGTATTACAAGTACTTATAACTTTTGGATTCCATATGAGATTCGGCGAGTCCAAATACGCCACGAAGACCGTAGAAAAGTTTAAGTAAAGAGACCGATTGATTGTGAAAAGCTAATATTCAATAGTGTAATGGGATTTTGGTACCCTTATGAATGTTTACAAATAATTAAAATAGAATATATGCCTATGCTTATAAATGTTACTTATATTACAATGGAGGACTAATAATACAGTGCATATATACATACGAAGTTATTAAATTTAACGCTTTTTAATCCTAAAACTGCGTTCTATTCAATACATACGAACTATTTGAACGTTTAACCGAAAACGCTTCTGGTATAATCACACTGATAAATCCTATCCAAGCCAATAATTGTATCAAAGCGAATCCATGAAACAGTCCAATAAACGTGTACAGTTTTCGTTAGAAACAAACAAGCGTTCATTTGTACACCTAAATTGTACGAAAGCAAACTTTGCACTTGGCAAAGAATATATTTTGATTCAAAGAAACCTGTATAATAACGTTTCCATGAAGCATATTTACTAAATTTCCTATCCACATATAAAAAGGATCTCGGGTGTAAATATGTTAAACCTTCGGTCAATTATTAATTCAATTCAATTACAGGGCTATATGCAGCTATGTCGGACGCGCTGCTTAGAAAACTTCTCAAGGTTTTATAAGTATAAAGCTTACCTAGTGGTAAGCGTTGTATCGATGCCGTTCTCGCAACGCAACTCACATATTTTCCATCGGAGGCACGGAAAATATAAGAACTTATTATTAATGACACAATCGCGGGGTCTTGAACAATGCTCAACAGAAGATGGAAGATGCTTCTTTAAATTTTATTAATGTCACACCAGGAGCTCTTTTCCTGATTCTAATGAAACACTTATTCTTATTTAAAACTCGTTCTCATAGTGGGATCCTTTCAACTGATTTACAGCAGCGCTCCTTAACGAAGTTCTATAAGCTCAAAAATGTAAATATGATGGTTTTGGAACAATCAAACAATAAATAAAATCAAACTGCTGTAACAATTCCTAGGTAACTATTAAAATATACTAGTGTTCAGGATAATAACTCAGTATGTAAAAATTGTAAGTAAATCACCAAAAGTGTTACATACGAGTAATATGTACTTAACAACAAACTCAATTTGTCCCACAAATTGCGTAATGAGAATAATTACGCGAAAGCTCGTTCCGCTAACAAATTGTTTGCTACTGGCCGCTAATCCGATTTCTGCGCCAGGGCTACACTCGCGTCGAACGCTCACGCATTAATGGAATCAAACACAATGCAATTACGGACAATACGTCTGTGCACCTTTGCGCTTACATCGCAGGCTTAAGCCGCGCGTTAATATCGTTACGCAGTCTGATGCTTCCCACGGTGGTTTTGGTGACACTGCGTCACTTTAGTATAATATTGTCGACTTGGTAAATTTTAGTACATGCTTTACATTCACTGGTAAATTTTTTGAAGGACCTTGTTTTTATGAAATTTAATTGCAGGCATTATGCGAAGTTTGATGTAGATGTATCCAATAGGTACGCTACAAAATACAAACGACAAATTTGGGCGCTTTACGTTAAGAATTTGAGCTTCGTAATCTAAAAGTTGCTTTGTAAAGGGAAAGTGTTGAATGCATTTAATTCATAATTTTAATAAAAACAATTGCATACTTGTATTTTTTCAATAGAAAAGAAGCATTAAACATAATACGATTTAAGCTGAGCGAAGCTATTAATAAATATAATTTATTTAACTTGACAATACTTAAATTAAAACAAATTTGCTGAATATTGTTTTACTCTATTTCTGCCTTAATGAACCAAAGCAATAGTGTAACATTTAGCAAATTATAGTGTTTAGGTTTAGCTTAACACATTAGCGCATACATCGCCACGCGTTAAATTTGTCACACACTCTGTCGCTTCCCACGTTATTTGTGTGTTACCTGTGTAGTAATTATGGCAATATTAAAATGTGTTCATTTGAAGTTTTATATAAAACATATTTTGTTCATATTATAATTAATTACTCTAAGTTGCTGCTACCTTAAAACCTTTTTTCTTTGTTTCAGTTTTTTTGTCGTTCAGCTCATGTTTAGTTAAACCGCCACCCATGGACACTTACAACTCCGAAGGAGCAACGAGTGCATTGCCGAAATTTAAAAACGGAGAAGACATGTGATAAATTAAGAGGGTCTCCGAATTATATCTAAATATCTAATATAATATCTGACAGAAATCATCCAAAATGTTACTGACTCCTAATACGAAATCAGAGTGGGGACGGCGATGCGCGTTAATTACTAAAGCAGAATCTTTACATACACATAAAATATTCATGCCAAAGTTTGCAGCACCCAAAAAAAAAATATATATTAGCAATTTAAGTGATCAAAAACCATCTCGTCCAGAAAAATATACAAGTAAGTAACAATGATGAAAAATTTATACACCTTCACATAAATGATAGGTATTAATGTCAGTGCCAATCAATTTATTGACGAATAAGTTTTTGTTTGTGGACTCACTCAAACTAATTCAGTAAGTGTAGTGGATGGCAAGAACTTAATTCGGCTAGATTTAACAAACGAATTGTCATTGTAAAAGTTGGCAAAGTATAGTTTTAATTTCTATATTAATAAATAATTATAGTAATGCTTACGCAGTTTAATTTCGCGTGTAAAACACGATCTTCGGTCAATTCAGTCTTTCTAGTCCACGTCAATTTTCTGAAAAGGAATAAAAGGTTTTAATATTCGCTAACAAGACATATACAAAGCTTTTTTTGTATTTCCTAAAATATAAAAAAGCAGTATTTAGGAAATACTTATACTATAATCCGAAACGATAATGCTATAGGTAGGTACTGAATCTTAATTATCGGTAGCTCAAATAAGAAAACTGTTTTTCTACATTGATAGACCCCTAATTTTGTTCAGTGTAGCGCGCGATATACCTATACTAATCTGAAAGAGATACTTTGCTTCAATCTTACAAGTGCTGAATAACTTAAATTGGATTATAAAATCTTTTCACATAAACAAATCTCAAATTTAGCCGTCGCTAATTAAATAAGATACACTCAGAATCTATATCAACATAGTCATACTGTAGGAAATTCGTTAGCAGACTATTTTTATTGTATTTTATTTTGCTCAACCTAAAATCGTGTTAACAAAATGTTTGCAACTGGAAGCCGTAATCGCTTTAGGCGTACGTGCTAGGCGTGAGATGCATCCGCGCCGTGCCTGGCACTACCCCTTGGATTAGCCAACTAAATCTACCAGACACTGAAGCTAAATAAATAAAACACACTTAGTGTGTTAAGCACCGGAATGAAAAGGATGTTTAAATACTACAGAAAAATAATATTCTGGCCGTTGAAGCTGAGAAAACCGTGTAACATTTTTTGATCACATTTATAAGTTAGCCTACAAAACCCAACCTTACGCATTTCACCGACATAAAAGTTATGCTTTTAGTATAGCTAAGTTCACGACTGAAAAGGGTAAGACGGGCAGGAAAGTTACCTATCGAGTTAGAAACTACTCAGTGATTCCGAAATAAAGTCACAGTTGTACGAATACGTTGTATAAAGACAATAGAACTTCATCGGGTGGTAATTGTTATATTATTGTTATATTATTTACCCACAGACATCCGAATATAAATTAGACTGGACAGCCGCCAAGTTTATAGGCAGTCCCAGTGTCACAATTTCTTTTCGGTTCTTACCTGTAAAAAGTTGTTATATTTCTTGGTAAATTTACTGATTCATTGCGATGATGGCATATTACAATAGGGATGATGACAATTTTTTTTTCTGTTATTATATCGATGGACCATAAAATAAAAAATTAGAAAAAGAATTACTCCGTTAACATTAAAACTCACAGAGATTTTCCAATTCTAAAAACACATTAATGGACTTTCCCAAAAACGCTTCATACAAATGGCTACCTAGTTATGACGTCACGCATCAGTAATTAGTACGCATAGTTTGTGAAATTTGTACTACAACTATATTAAATGTTGCGTTTACTAAAACGGTTTCATAGCAAAAGTTGCTTTAAATTGTATGTTATCCTTTTGTAAACAAATTTTTGACAATTAATGTACTTTAAAAATGGACTTGCCCATCTAACTAAGAAGACTAATAAAATTCATATAACATGAGTTTTCGAGCTGAGAGTAAGCACATCGTTATATTTAACCCAGATTTGTAATAATATGAAATAGTTCTTACGATTTCAGGACCCAGTCATCATGCCTATTGCACAGGATGGCATTTTGGAAAAAACGGTAATTTTGTTATAATATTCGTATGTCTTGACTCGTCTCACAGAGCGTAAACAGGCTGCCAGTGTATGCTCGTTGAGCTTACATTTGTCGCACTTTAAACGCGGCTTTCCCCATCTCCTGTATTGGGAAATCTGTGCGTATACCATACAAAACAAGTTTCACATTAGCTATAAATCAATGGCACTCCGGTACCTATATTCAAAAAGCAATGCAGGTTTTATCCTAAAAGCAATTTTAGTACAATAGCCATCCAATTTAGTTCTGTTAATCTTGTTAGGGCACCGCTAGTCGCATCATGAATTCTGGCCGACGAGCCCGTTCACACGGACTGCATCGTAATGGGAGAACTCGCACGCATCGGCATTTTGTCCTTATTACTGCCCAGTTGGCTACTAGCACAAAAATAAGGATCACTCTTATGCCGTTTGGGGTGTTTTATGGCTATAAATGCTACGTGTCAACCGATGCATCGGCAATAAACAATGCCGTAGCTACTGTATTAGATAACGGTGGTTATTAACGTTATTTGTAATAAAATGTCGTTTATCACATCACATGAATTCTGTCAAGATTCCTTGTTTTAATCGCATGTTATTTTAATGTATAGGCATTTTAATGACCGTACGTATATAAGAATCACCGGAAAAATGCAACTAAAACTAGAAATTTTGTCAAAAATCCTAGTCTAGATTCTTATACATATACTATTTGAGTACTACTTATGAGTAGTTTTGATGTTGCAATATCTATGCGAAAGCAACACTGTAGCTTTGGAGGTTGAAAAAGATAATTAGCATTATTTTGAACATGTGTTTCTTTAGAAGATTAACAATTCTATATAAGATTAAATCACATACGACAACTACTCAATATCACGTTAAAACATACAAAGCAATATTTAATATGATATGAATTTCTTATCACTTTTTTGTTTTGCTGCTTGTTTGCCTTCAGTTTGCTATAGTGCTAATAATTTCTTATTGTTATTTGAACTGTTAAAGAGTTGGTAAAATTATGTACTACACTGTTCATCATAGCGTATAACTTAAAGAAAGTAATGAATTTATTACAAGAACTAGGCACAGTCAAAATGCAGGCTCAAGTTAAGGTATAAGGTTTATTTATAATTAATCTAAGAACTTACGAGCTAGTGTTGTTAGACAAATAGGTCCCACCTCTGCATAAGTTAAGAGATGCTCTCGAGATCTAACTTCTAAAACTAATCAAAGTAGTGTTTACTTTCTACGTACAAAGATAGACATTGATGCTGTAAAGATTACACGAGACGAGACACAATAGATATTAATATTGTGTATATACGACGTTTTTTCAAACTGATAATTGCTGTTGGCCGCAGATGGTCTTTACAGCTTCACCGAGCAATTGTCGAGCGCAGATGGCTCTCATCCTTATTTTACTGTCCTCGAATATGCTACGAATAAGTGTAACCTACTGCATACTGGGATTTCTATTCTAATAAAGATCATTCAGCCAGCAGGCGTTACAAAACTATCCAAATTATAAATCGTTAGCAAATATAACAAAATATAAACTGCAAATTCTTGTTATACAAATGTTAATCAAAATTCTATAGGAAATACGAACATATTTCCAAATACAATAGATATTTTTTGGATTGTTTCAATATTATCGGTACGGCAAACACGCGAAATCAAATTTCAATATTGTACACGTTTTTGTCGATACCCAACTCATAAAAAGGAGATATAGAAAAGGGAACGGATCATCGTATTTATTATAAAGACAACGCTTCTGTGGTGTGACACTAAATTTTTATCGTGTTTTGCCTTATTATAAATATGGCAATATTCAGACCCAAGAGAACATTACCTTTTGGACCGCGATTGGATTGGAAGATCGTGGGTTTCAAATGCTTGGAAAATTACTTTTATTTTGTTTGCCTACACATCATTAAAACCACGCTCATTTTTCTAGTACAGTGCAGACTGAACCATCTGATTTTTGATCAAAATTGAGCTTGTGAGATCAGAAACATTTTTCAATTCCAGTTGGCAATATGGCGGTCCTCACATTTATTTAAATATAGCCACATAATATGAAGATTACACAGGAACGCGTTACGAAACAAGGGGCGTGACGTTACAAACTTTTATATGGTGCCTTCAGTAATGAGTTGGTTATTTCAGCCCACTCGCCGCTTCGTTTGCCATAAAAGCAGGAAGAAAGGGACTGAACCCCTGTTTTTATCAAGTCATAAACTGGCGGCGCGTCTAGTGTCGGGCGATTTGGCTCTCAGACAAATTCCACACTCTCACGGATATGGTCGCTGCCGAGATGTACGTTCGCCGATAACTCTTGGCTGTAGAGTGCTTTAAATTTTATGAACGCGCTTTTTTTATATTTCCCAGCTTTATGGAGCCATCAAAAATCGTATGTTTAGGGAACTGAAAAAAAATGGATTTAGCATCGTCAATTTCTTTATTAGTTAATCCTGGGATTTTCTTATAATTAGGGGTTTATCTCGCTTTTACACTTATTGTAAATTTAAGTACAAATTGACAGCTACTTGTGGTTTGATTTGAACATAACCTTACAGTGGCTGTTGATAATTTTTACGAGATTTTGTTGTTAAATATCGATTGACTATTAGAAACATCGTTATTTCTCAACAGTTTATCATTATTTTGTAAATCTGTGTGCCCGGCAAAAGGGTGAGATTGCCAGTGATAATTAATTAATACCAGTAATCATTATTTATTTTATTTATTTATTCTTGTACGTTACAAACGTTCACTCTACTAGTGAATGAGTAACGTTACTGTGATGTTAGTTATGATTATCTTTAAAAAAATGTCAGCAAAAAAGTATCAAAGTATAACTAGACCTAAGGAAAATATTTGAATCAAAACCCGCTTCTCACAAAGAATAAAAAAATTAGAGTAGAATAAATTGGCATTTGTATTACTTTCAGTAAGTATATAGTTATTGATATTTTAATCTAGTTACTTCGGCAAAGTTGCTTATCTGTTGTTAAACAGTTGGATACATTTCAAAGATATAAACCAAAAAGTTTAGTAATTTGCGCATTACTAGCCCATAGGGAGTGTATGTATTATATTTAAAATCGAGCTCTAAATAGACGATATCTAAATGAACTTTAATCTAACACAAAGAACATTGCAATTATTTTGTTTATATACTAAAGTATATTGATATGAATCAAACAATCCGCAATTAACCTAAGCACAGTCTCCGATCGTTTATTTAACATGGCTACTCTAGTAATTAATGGATGTATGACTCTGTTGCATGCTAGTCATAAAGTAGCAAAAGAGCGGCGCCTTCTGTTTTATCAACTCATAAAATGTCTAGCGGCAGACAATTTGGCTCTTGACAAATTCAGCGCCCTCGAGATAAGAGTGCAGAGAGGGTACTCCCCTTAATAAACCTCGGGTGGCTTGAATCATACGCACTGATGAGTTATGACTATAAGTTATTAGCAGACATGTTTGAGAATAGCAGAGAGACAGATTTTATTGCCAATCAGTAAAACATAAAAACATATGATTATTTGGAAACAAATTCAAAGTCGCGTCTGGCCACCTTAATTTACCGTTTCTCTTGCCATAAAAATCATTCAATCATCCAATAAAGCTGATTCTAATTCGAGATAAGGGCAGCTTGTGAAATAAATTGAAACTGCGACTACCTAAATCTCTTACATCATCATCATCATCATTACAGCCTAATTATGTCCACTGCTGAACGAAGGCCTCCCCTAATGATTTCCACGCGGACCGATCCTTGCAGTTGACAACACGCATGATCTTACATGATCATGCGTAAGCCAGTAACTGCACTGTAGTACCGTTTTCGGTGTACTAGTAAGGATTAAAAATATTAAGCCTGAAAAACCTACTAACGGTGAATCGCTATACTCGTTTTTTTTTATACTACCAGTTTATTTTATAAACATGCTGACAGTAAAACAAACAAACCTTTATTTGTTTCGTTTTTCTTTATAAATACTAAACCGATAAGTCGATTTTTTGCATATCTATGAACCTCGTAAAAAAAACAATACTTTATGTATGTTACCAAAGTAACGAAATATTTACCCATAAATTAGGGGAATGAGAGACAAAAAGATCTCGAATGGGGTGTGAGCAAGCTGCAATAGCTTGTTTGTGACTCGTATTGATTTATTTAGCCGATAAATCCGTTAGGGATTAATCAAGCACGTTTTGTCAACTAGCAATATGTCGATTGGCTTCGAGGCTTTTTACGCGATGAAAAATATCCTCAACGTTAGATCTGACCGGTATTCCGGAGATTGGGATAACAATTGATTCAGGATCAACCTTTGTGTACTTTTATCTTATCCAATAGCTTTTTGTCATTCAGATATTTTGACTCTGTACCATAATTAAGTAAAGGTTTATAAGAAAATAAAATAATAAAATCAGACCCAAATCATACTTAAAAATAATACCACGTTTATTAAACATTTTCTTAAATAGGCAAGTCAAAGGCAGGTTAGAAACCCTGGCGTCAAGTTTTATATATTTTAATTAATTGCATACGTTTTATATTCAGTCAAAGTTTGTACTTGCTGTTGAATAAATAAAAATTTTACGTTAATCAAGTCAGAAAGTTTTAACGGAATGTTTTAACCGCACTCCGCAGACTTATATTGCTAAAAATATTAGAACTACAAAAACCCCTGACTGCTGATTTGATGAATTGGTTACCAACACTGCCTAACTACTCCCTCGCAACGAAATACATAGAAAATAAACAAGTTTCAGTAGAACGTGTAGCAGCCCTCTTTTATTCAAATTGTCCTTCATGAGTTTTCAGCAGGAATTGCTATTGCTTTCTTCTGCTCTTGATCACGTAGTGCATTGTGACTATGATCAGCCGTAGTCATTGAACCTTCAAGTCGTCTTTTCGTAACTACCATACAACACCTACTCTTTCTACATACTGCGCCATTGATAGACTACAACTATCGTAATAAGTCAGACAGTACTATTCCAAAATATATAAATCCACTAAAAAAGCTAGCCTGACAATATTGTCATTTTATCGGCAAACCAGAGGGGGTCCTGGATAGAACTAGTAAAAATCAGTAGATCAAATCTTGGCGCTAATAAATTCAAGTTTGGCACTCATCTCCTTAACTGCACAGCTTCAATTAACATTAGAATCTTGGTACGGGTAGCGAAAAACGCGACGTAACTCAACATTAGTGCCTATAAAGGTGACTGAAACCAAAATCCCCGACCTTTTATACTTTAATGCAGGTGAATGGGCAATAACTTAAAAATCTCAATTGAGTGATTTTGGTCTGTCCATTCATTATTCTGTAAAAAATATTTTACGAAGATAAGTAAACGTAATTGTCCCACTATACTATACATTTTATTCAAATTTTGTGTATAAATGTCAATGCAAATTGAATGGATAGGCTAGTTAGTTGTTATTGTATTTGAGTGCTTACTTTAAAATGTGAGTAACGTAACCCAGATAAACTGAATACAAAATAACCTTTACTTAATAATTAATGAATAAGCTTCAATTATAAATGTGAATTTAAGTTGTGCGTGTATTTGTGTGTGTGTTGTGCGTGTATTTGTGTGTGTGTATGTGCGTGTTTTGGTGTGTATTGTATGTGTTTTGAGTGTGTGTATATGTGCGTGAGTGGTGTGTGTGTTGTTTTTGTTGTAAATCATCGTGACAAATGCTGCCATAATGGACATAGTGTTTAGCGAGACCACCATTAAAATTTTTCAGTTTGACATTGTCAAGGGATTTGAGCCATTGGGTAATTGATTTTTTACATCCGATCTCGTCATTGGATATATATTTAAATTTTATTTATTTTTTATATAGATAGCTTCTAAGAAGGTATAAAACCGTTTTGCAAATTGGTGTTGAAGGGGTATGTCTAGATGGCATACTTTATGTTTGAACGTTTATTGACTATGGGGTAGGTTATACGGAAGGGATGAATGTTTTTTTAATATAGTTTTAAGATAAAAAGTTGCTAACAGTTAGTACATCAAATTTTTAATAGATCTTTAGTCGAAATGAGTATGGTAAAAATACTTACTTTTATGATGCCCTTTGTGCTCTTTCTAGTCTCATTAATTTAGTTTTGGGTACCACCCCAACTGTTACACAATAGCTAAGTATAGATTGCAAAGCAAGAATATAACCATTTTTATTACATTTATATCGGCAAACGTGACGTAAATTTTGAAGATATATATTAACTTACTACTCTGGTTGAAAGCAGATCTAATGCTGATTAAAATTAAGAGAGTTGTCAATGATTACACCCAGATACTTTATATTTGTTGTTAGGCTAGTGATAAGCATGAAGAGGAGGACATTTGAACAGAATGAGCTTTAACTGAGAATTTGCGTGTAGAATTTAGCACTGTTCTAATCGAAAAGGGATTGAACTTAGTTTTTTTCCACATTTAGAGTTAGGGAGTTATTGACGAGCCAAGCAATAGGCTAAACTTATAATTGTCGATGAAAATGATTTAGGAAATAACTTTATTTCACATTAAGTATACAAGTTCGTGAGAAGAACGAAATAAGTTTTTACAAATAAATGGGATTAATGGGTTTGTGACTTCACCGTACATCCATAAAGTATAGTTGGAGAAAATGACATGTCACTTGATGACAAAGACAGAGTTGAACTAAGGTCGGAATTGGCTAACAGGAAAAAGGGTTGGGTAATATATAATAATAGTAGCTTTTGGGCTTTTATGGTTTATATGTTTTGCCATCGCGTCGCCAAGATGAAGAAGAATATAATCATTTACTTAAATTTAATTTGCAACTTCAACTGGAACAATGTTTTTAAAATTACGATGAACTATTTATGAAGCTCAAAATTGTATGGCATGATTTTACAAAACAATAAGTTTTTTTTAGGTGTCACAAAGCCATGCTTTGTCACGAATGACGACGATGGGATGACAGCCACGTTACGACTTCACGCCTCACAGAAAACCGACGTGACTTGGTAGTGGAGACCCAAAATCCTTATTTTTTTATTTTATTTCCTTTTCATTGATTGGCAATACACTCGCTTCT
>PQWD01001545.1:162718-187568 GCA_019425675.1 Leucinodes orbonalis | reverse complement strand
TTGTGTCTGTTTATCTTAATCATATGCATGGACAAAACCGACGGGTGCCGGGCCTCAGTGTATTTTAACATTCGTATAGCATTTTCAGTCCCAATACACCAATACGCTACAATTTAAGCTGCATAATGTATAATATGTTAAGACTTTGATTTTGGGAATATTAAATAATTTATTATGCTATCTTATTAAAAGTTTTTTGTCTTCATTAAAGAGCTTTTTCAATAAAGGCAATGGCGTTTCATAGCTGCATATATTACACATAATTTGTAATCCTAAATCCAACTACTGTTTATATAATATTGCTTCATCAAATACCGGTGAACTTAAAATATTATTACATTGGCCACTTTCGAACATATTACATTAGAATAATATTTTCCTTAACTATTCGTTTTGGTTACACAACACCAAAACATGGTAAACGTCTTCAGCTACTCCACACTCGTCACAGAATGAGAATTATGATTTTTCATTAGATACAGGTATTATGTGAAATTATTTGATAGAATGTGACCTGAACGAAGTCTCATCGCTGTAACTTAAATAAGTAGAGGTGAAATTCTTACAATAATAATTTTTACAAAAGACAATGTTAAGGGAGTATTGTTTGGGATTGCAACAATTTAAGTGAAATTAATTATAGTTGTATTTTTGAAGGGTTTTCTGTATTTAGATGCATTGTCGGTTGCGATTTCAAAAGCGCGGTGTACATGACAAATACGGCACCAATCGGAGTAATTGCTACATCGGGCTAAAGTGTATCATGCACGTACTGAAACGCTTTTAGCAAATAAAAGTCCGTATAAAAAGTGCACTCTCTTTTTTTCAAAGCTAAAAAGTTGCCTCCGAATACTATCAATACTAGCGAGTGTATTTTAGAAAAAAAAAGGCAAATTTTTATATAAACTTTATGCTTCTATGACCAATTTCAGTTTTTAAAACAATACACAGTGCGAGTAAAACGAAGCAGATTGAAAGAGTTTTTGAGCTTTGCGTTAAATAATCGCGGTTTGGTTTTCTATATGTTTCTTTAATGCAAGCAAAAATACGAAATCGCAGAAACAATCTTGAAAAGGTGGTGACTAATAACTGGCAGAATGTGTGCAGGACAAAATACAATCGTGACATATGAATCGTAAATTGACGACAGTAAACGTCAGGTGTTCGGATTGTGCATCGGTGCACGACCCAAGTGGGCACACATCAGCATGGGAGCGGCGTTGGCGGGCGCAACTACGTGCCCGCGAATAATCACTGTCAAATGAACCCACTGACGAGAATCTCTATACAGAGTTTTGATGCTCAGAATAAGCAAATATCACATACAATTACGTAAACTTGTAATGTATACTTTGTATAAGGAAAATATACTCTCTTTCCTGGAGGTAATTTAGTAGGGTGAAAAATTCACAATTTACAAAATCTTTATGCGCATAATCAGTGCTTTTGTACAACCTTGTTACGTTGATATTATGTAATTAGTTTAAGTTACAATCATTACAAATTCGTAAAGTAAGTGTAAAGTAATACTCAAAAGACCGGAGTGAATACGTATTTAGCGTAAGGTTTTACTTAAAGGAGACCGTAGATTCTTATCCATGGTTACCTCAATCACAGCAGTTATCCATTTTAAATATTCAGATCTAAATTAAGTATTCTTTATCTCTGTTTATCTTTATCATATTTAAGGACAAAATCCGAGGAATGCCGTGCATCATTGTATTTGAATATTCGTGTAGCGTTTTCAACATCAATAACCTCAATTCATTACAATTTAACTTGTATAGTATCAAATATATTAAGACCTTGTTTTTGTGGTTATTATAGAATTTTCAGACCTTATTAAAGCAATTGATTTTTCTTAAACTTGATTGAGCCATGCTTTAATATGAAGGAGTGACCTTTTCTGTAAGGCCGTTTACAGAAAAAGCGTGACACAACGCGTTTGTTATGTTTCTTTCAGTGAGTGAGGTGATCCGTGGACCGAGATTCCCGTTTTCTGTTCTCCATATTCTTTCCTATTCCCTCTCTTTTCTTTAAGCATACATAACGGTAACGCGCTCTAAGCGCCCTGGAGTAACAAGCGTCCAACGTTTTCCTTTCCACGAAATAAAAAATGTGATCAATACGAATGTCTGTTGTGTGTTTGTTAAACAGCCAAGGTACATATTCTCCGTTTAAACATGTGTCAAAATGTATAATCAGAAACTGTGCAAGCCCTTCGTTGGTTGGCGAACTAATAAATTGAATGTGCCCAGGGACAATGTTTCACTGACGTGACACAGCTTGAGTTGTGATTGACGCCGGGCCGCTGACGTAGAATAATGACTGGCAAATGAACCGCCGCTGACTGACGCCCGGCAATGCACGGAGCTTTTGTTGATGACTCCCGCTGCGGTGACCGGCAATCAACTGCTGTCCATGTTCAAGATTGCTGTTGTGACTGTTGCTATCGACGTATTGCAACTATTCAGCGTACTGATTGGTGGTTTTGCGTGCGTTATGTTTTATGTGTTGTGATATTGACAGAGTTTAAAGGTATAAACAGAATAATCATAGCAATAACTATTAGTTCATATTCAATCTAAAGTAACATTATGTACGATCCATGCTAGTTTTAGCTCTATAAAGATGCAATTAATTAATGAAACTTTATTAAATATGAGCGAGTGACAGAATTCATGCAGATTGTTATAAAATTATTTATCTGGTCGAGTCACATACTAAACTCAAACAAATTTAGCTAGAGATTTATATGTATAATTAATTTATTTTATTTAAAGATGAGCTAAATAATTGAAACAAATTGCCTCATTTAGGCATTTACTACTTAATTTGATAAATAGTGAGGAACACCTTTTTTTTTATTTTATTTTATAAAAGTATCGTTGAATGAGGTTTCCAAATTTACTTACCATTAACCTTAAACTGCCAAAGTAATTAAGATATTTTTTTAAAACTTTATTAGATTCATGCTTCTTTGCAGTTATCACAATCGAATCTATTCATATAGAATATTCCTTTGTTTCATTTCATTCTATTAAATTGCAATTTCATAGGGATCAATGCGCGCAGACGGCAATTACTGGTAACGAACATTGCTGTTAACACTTCAGGTGTATGTAATTACAGTTTCAGTTTGATAAATGCCTGTCTACTGCACGCTTGCCAGATCAATTCGCATTTACTTATCCCAGTTGAATAATATAAGATATTTGGTTAATTGTGTTTTGAAGCAATTTTGACACTAACAGGCTTGCAAGGGTTTAATTTCGGTAGATCTGATATTAACGGATTTGGGATTGGTTTTCGCAAAGCTTGAATAATTATTTGTGTTTTTGCTTTTCCTTGGCTACATCTTTCGGGGTATGCCATCTCACCCAATTCATCGTAACGTGTTGAATACTCCAAAATTCGGATTTGAATCTGATTATATACTTGGAGGATAAAGTTCGTTACAAAGACAGGGTGGCCACACAAATTGTAAATTTTTGCTCTGTGAGAGTCAAGCTTCAATTATCGTATCTCGTATACATAGTCGTCCAGGGCCCAGTGTGTATTGGCAACTACACGCAAACTTTTGAATATCTTCGTATGCGTGTCTGGGTTTCCTCGCGATGTTTTCTTACGACGATAAGAGCGTCGGATATCGGCACATATTATTTCGAAAATTCGAAAAGACAATTGGTACGCGTCGGGATTTCAACTTGCACCTGATTGAAAGGCAACAGTCCACACCATGTCCACAATGAGCCAACGACGATCAGTCAGGTTTGGTCCACCCGAAATTACATACGAGTTCCGCCATACCAACGGCAAAACTAATCCATTACCTTACAGACTAGTATCGAACGCATTTCGGTGGCTGACAATAGACAAGAGCAGGCTTGGTTTACGCTAGGCGATTCAATTGAAGCTACACTGGCTTGTTGATTGAACGTTGAGATATTGGTGAGACGTATGGATATAATATGGGCAGGCGTGACCCACGTCGTAAGTATGCAGACTTCGATCTATGTGACATGTTTAGTTACTATGCTATGGTGTGCTAGTGTGTCAATATGATAAAATCAGGTTTATTTGGATCATTCCCTTAATAGTAAAGGTTTATGTATACTGCTAAAGACGTTAATCTTAAGTTTACGCCGGAAGACTTGGTTTAGTGTAAAACAAACTAGACTACAATTTTAATAATCAAATAGGTAAACTTTATCGGGAATATCCGCCTAGTGTCATTTGTACCATTGACTAATACCATTCTATAGATTTCATTACCAAATTTAGTTCTACCTCTTTATATAATTATAATAAAACATGACATCATTATACTACCTACTACTGGTTTAGTTCTTTCTAGTAGCTTTGAGAATATATTATTTTACGATCCAGGGCTTGAGGGTTCAAATCCCATGATTTCTGATACATATTGGGAACTTTATATGATAATGTTATTTTCAGCATTTCGAAGGATTATTTTTAGGAGTTAAAAGTGAAGCCTATGTAATGGGCAAGAAGGCTGCAAGCTTTCAGCCATGCATTAAAATTTTATGAAACCATGTCTTCACTTCACGTAAATGTAACAATCATAGCTGGTTACCGAAAGTAATATCAACCAATGGTGCAGAACAATTTGGTTGCGTCGATAGTGAAACGTTGCTCTAGCATTATGGAAGGCAACAATTTTAGTGGCAATGCACACATCTCGATGGCGTTATAGTCAGGGATTCGAACGTGTGAGGCGAAGATTACCGAGTCCCGTACTGTATTTACTGATAGTTCATAGTGTTGCATGTAACAATAGAGCCGTTTACGTCTAATCATCTCACATTCACTACGGTTTGATTGGACTGTTGGAATCTATGGTATTATAATACTTTAAAATAAATTGGAGATATTTTGATACGAAACATATGATACAAGAATTTGTCTCTTTAATTTTCTAATCTAATTAATCTCTGAGCACTTTCTTTGGATATTTTCGCTTGGCAAATTGCATGTTTCCGTAATAAAATCCTGGACTTCTTTCAGCGCGCTACAGCTGAATTTTCATTGATATTTTTTATAATGTTTTTAATAAATTACATGTTCAGGTGCATAGCTATTAAGAATTAGATACGAACCTCCCAAACAGTAAATTTAGTACATTTACAAATAGTTGACAAATTTTTCTGTTATCTAGTTAATACATTGACAAAAATATAATCGGTCTTCCAGTGACCACAGTATCTGTAAAATTACCGAAAGTTGATAGGAAATATTTGAAATGACTTTTTTACGCTATTTATTGTAACAATGGATTTGATTCAATGTGTCGATTCGCGAAATCATAAGAATGTCTTGAGTACTGTCTTAGTATCAACACTAATGTGACTTGCTTTATGTTGCTTTATGACAGGTATCAAGTGCATTGGCGATGGTCGTACGGCATTGAACGTGGCTAATCGATGCGGATCAAATGTGAGTGGCAGCTCTCCGTTCTTGACGGGAATTATAATGGTGCGATGAACACTACCTGGATACATTAAGTGCTTCGTATTAATGTATGAAGTAAAGCTAAAACGCACGTACGTACTACGACTAATTGCCTTTTTAAATATCAGAATTGTTCAACTTAGTTCTTTACCTGTATTTATTCACCGATCATGTTCCTTCACACATATTGTACTTTTTTTTAGTTACATTGTTAAATGGTGATCTTAATAATATTTGAATAAACATGTTATGTTTTTGAATATACGTCTCAACCATCATGATGATGATGATGATATGGTTAATTTCGATACTTAGCTCTAAAATAGAGTTAAGTGTGTCGTAAGTACATCATTTGAGACCTTATCGATCACGTTAAACTTTAACGCGGTTGTGCCGGCGATGACAGCCTTTTTGTTAGTAACGACATCAATTGATTTCGTAGTTAGTAAATAAGAGAAATATAATCAAGGCAACAGCTAATAGTGCAAGCCATGAATAATTTATTTGTTTTGTTGTTTGTTAGTAAACTGCTATAATATAATAATAATAAAGTCTTTATTCAAAGTTTACGAGAGGATCCTTAACATTAATGTGATTCGATAGTGACTGCATAAGTAATTAACTGTGTCGCAGTCAGTAACGCCCCGCCCGGCTATGCTACGAAGATATCTGGATGGAACTCATATTTTTTATAATAATTTGCTTCAAGATTATGTTTCTAATCTTAGTTGAATTGTGACTGTGTATAAATTAGTATGAACGTCGGTGGCTCAATAGTTTTGACTTTCGATCTGGAAGGTGCAGGTTCAAAACCCGCCACGTATCAATGTGTTTTCGAATTTTCGAAATTATATGTACGCTATCAATGATGCTCGTGAGGAAACCTGGCACACAGCTGTGATAAGAGGTTCAAAGGTTGTGCGTGAAGTCGGCCAATGCACTGGGCCGCGTGGACGACTATGTATACGGAGATACGATAATTGAAGCTTGACTCTACAGAGCAAGAATTACAATTTGTGTGGCCACTCTGTCGTTCTTGTAACGAACTTTTTATCCGTGTGATGTCTAAGGCTATACCGCAGTACGGGTAGGCTCGTGCCCCTCTGTGGGCGTTTTATGGGCTGATGATGATTATTTATATTCGTATAAGAAATAAATTGATTGAGGATCAATTAACTGACTTTTTTGTACACAAAATATTTATAGATGAAAGAGTTCATAGTTTTGACATGAAATTTCGCACAGCCTTTTGGAAGGCTTACCACGGTCGATCCAACCCGACGCTCGATTGATCGACATCGCAGCATTTTAGGTGCAATATTTTAACTTTTAAATGAAAATTGAGGCTTTAATCCGCTCATATATTTGGAAAACATACCGAATATTTTACCTTTAGTGTTTTGCATGGGGATTACATACTTACTCGTATAAAAAATAAGTTTGCAATTTGTATTTTGAATTCGATATTGCAAGCATAATTATGTACGGGGACTTGTTTGATTTAAAATTGAATAAATTTGTAATTGTAGTTTTAATTGCATATATTAAACTATGTATAAATGTAGTGTGTATTAGGGCTAGATCACTTAATGTTCCTTATTGAACGAGTTTTTAGGGTTCCGTAGCCAAATGGCAAAAAACGGAACCTTAAAGATTCGTCAAGTCTGTCTGTCTGTCCGTCCGTATGTCACGCCCTTTTTTGTTCTTAAAATTGAAAACTCATTGTTATCTGCAGATACTTACATACCAAATACAGTACTCACCACACCAGGTACCAGGTGCAGTCATATTTGCACTGCTGACCACAATTTGCCCTAGATACTGTGATATATAATATTGAGCTGCTAAATAAATCCAAAATAATAGAAAACAACACGAAATCCAACTCCAGATTTGTTGCGGACTACCGAAATTAGGGCGAATATTAGAGGGCCGTAGCCCCGATAAGCATGCTTAATGTGCTACTGTGTATATTGTAATTAGTGTTGTGCATTTTACACACCACATCGACAAGCCACCGGGGAAATATTGACTTCATAGGGCGGTAGCTAATTTCCATGCCGATCAACTGGCACGCGTTCTGTAACAGCGAATTACCGCTTGATTAGTTAAAAACCACAGATTATATTTTCCCGCCACAGTTTAAGGAAGAAACGGCATTTACATGCAAGGAGTATTTATTGGCAGTTGAGGGACTTTACTAGATACTTTAAAATAATTATTTACGTCACTTGTTTGCTAATGTACTTTGATCCCCATTTCGAGATTATAAATATGAAGCGGTTTAGTTGACGCTTCAGGTTGGCTGGCATTGTTAACTTATCTAAAAATATGAAGATTATCAGCTTAAAGTTTTACAAAAAGTACCCAATTGTATGTCAATGCGTAAAAAAGGCGTTGTGATCCTTTGAAAGTGTCTACGCTCTTTTGAAGGACTATCCATCTAAACTAACCATAACATCCAGTAAATCTCTAACTGCATTGCATGACCAGTATTTAGCATCTAATACCAATCTTTATACACGGTATTGACGTGTGATGAATCCGATTGTTAGCTTTGAGTTATTAGTGCAGTGCATTTTACTACCATACCATAGACAAGCCACTGGGGAAATGTTGACTGCACAGTGATTGTTCATATCGATTAATGGCACCTATTCTGTAATTACGCAGAGCTGAATTCGTCGTGGTTAGGGCTGACATTCGTGCTCTATGGTTATAAGGGTATTTTTTAAAAAAAATATCCACTAACAATCACAGCGCCGTCTAGCCCAAGTTAAGTGTGAAGCCTGTAGTATAGTTACTAAACAACTGATAAACATATACTTTTTTCGTAAATCCATACATATTATACATAAAAACTGCCAGACCAATACAAACAGACATGTTCATGGCACAAATGTTGTACTGCCCGGGCATTGAACCTAGAACCCTCGGTGTAGTAGCCGACATCTCAACCAATACACCAAATGGTAGTCACATTTGGTAATTTCCTGTAAATGTTTAGGTTTTTATTGGTACCTAGAACGTCATTAATTGTATTAACGGTATGCATGCTTTTCAATATACACATGTGGTAGCCCTAGGCTTGCTTAGTGTTAGTTGTTATAATTCAGTAACTGTAATTATAACGTGCGAGCTTGGCCCGAAACAATCAACTAAAATACCTGGGTAATGGTTACCAAAGTTTTTTTACGACAGCATAATAAATACGTTTCAGCAGGTTGGTTTATAATTTATATAAACAAACGGGTTATGTTTGGTATATCCTATGTTTTTCTTTAAAAAAAAACTGAATAAATTGGGAAGACATAAAATTCTTAAATAATATTTTCATATTAATATCATAGTTCTGTATGATTCTAACGTATTAAATCTGTTATACATTCATATCGGTATAGTAATTAATAGGATGATATAATGATTAATAAGGTTAAGGTATCTACTTCAGTTTAAGTATTTGAACTTGCTCGCGATATCTGAAATGCTTACGTTAAAATTAAATAGGGAACGGCATAGAGTGTTCTTGAGATTCCAAAAATATATTTTTTTGTTTCTTTTTCCTTTCTTTCATTAATTGCCAAGTAACTATTACTACCGACTTGACAACGAAGTTGGTTTAAAAGTCAAGTTTCAGTTTAGGGTTCGGATTCCGTGCAGTACAAATATTTATGCGTATGTTTTTTTTTGTAGAAGTCCAGGTATTGTATTTCATGTAAATGTTACCGCTTAGTTGGTTTTTTCGGTTTAAATATACTAACTTAAAATTAAGTATAGCGTGATTAAACATTTCCCGTAGCTAATAAATCACAGCACGTGGTAAGTCGTAAAGCGAATTTAGCCTTGTACTCTGTATCTTTATGGTTTTTACAATTATCGCGAGGATCGAAAGCGTAGGCATGCCCGAATTTATAACGGCATAAACTCGCAAGGAACTGCGGCTAACGTTGTTGTAGCTTATTGGCCGTAAATCTAACTTGGAAACTAAATGGTTTCTAGCTTTGAAGGGTGAGTAATTTACGCTGAAATACATTTGTATCCCCTTTTATGCTATGTTAGTAATTGGGAAATATTTACTATTACATATTAAAAAGTGTTCATTTATAATGTAATAATATTTTTACTATAGCAAAGGAAGGCCAAAATCCATAAAAAGCTTCCAACTCCGAAGACCGGTGTTAGTCATTTTAAAAAAATCTCCTCCCATTTTTTGTTTCATGCCGGTTGGTGGTATCACTCTGGTTCAATATCAATCAGGTTCAATTAAAAATGAATTGAATTGGTTTAAAATAAATTTATTTTTGATAAATATCTTTAGTATACAACCCCAGTGTTTCCTCTTTTGAATCATTCAAATAGCATTTGCCTTTGTCGTTCTTTGTAAGTTTGATAACAAACATCTCATTTTATTAATTCTTCATTAATAAGTATTAATGCGTAATTGCATTAATACTAATTAATGAAGAATACCTACGTTACTTAAATTTGCGAAACCCATGGGTCTAAAACAATGGGTTAGGTAACTTTGTTCAAACTCTCAGAATTATTTTAATAGTTGAAATTAACTTAGGGATTGTTAATGTGCCAATTTGTCAAAATGACACATCGCACATTCACACGAAATGGTTATATAAGGGACCGTAAAACTTCCATTAGCGTATAAACAATAAGTTTTGTGCGTTCGGTTACATAATATTTTAATACAAGTAATAATCTCAATGACTGATTTCCATATATTTTCTACGGCATTTGATGTCACAGTGTCAGATTATCTGTACCGCACATTTACTTACCGATAGTTTGAGTTAATAGAAAATGAGAAGTAATTATTTAAATAAAGAGTGTTTTAAATTGCTATTTTGAACCTAGTCAACAAGAATAAAAAGTATTTTTTGTTTTTTGTTTAATAACACTATATAAGCAATGTATATAGTATATAAATTTAATTAAATCTATAAGCTGTAGGTACTTAAATAAAAATTATCAGAGTAAAATCTAAGGTAAATATTGTTATCATTAATTGTATTTGGATAGATCAGAAGATAATACTGAAAAGCCAAACAATTTTCTATAATGCGGGTTGAGTATGATATTTCATTTTTGTAAAGTTAGTCACAAAAAACTTTAATTCATTTACTTATGCAACAAGCAGAGGTTTTTGAATAGTATTTTTTCGTATGCAATGTATATTACACTTTAAGTCCGGTCAAAGGATTTTAATAGTATTAGTCAGGATTGGGAGTGAACACGCGAATGTAAATTTTGCTGGGGCAATGTGACAAAGCGATCCACTTACTCCGCCGCTAAAGCATTCGAAATTTGCATTCGTAACCAGGTTTGTGCATAAAAACACCTCGGTCTATTAAAACCGGGTAAAATTGCGGGATCCGGGTAAAATGTTATAATCTCTAATTGGGTTTTGCCCTGTGCACGCGTTTGCCAGTTTTATTTGCACCACTCAACTACGCAAAAATGTATTTTATGCACGTCACTGGAAATTTAATTAACATACGAGTGCAGAAGTTGCATTGCGATTGGCCTTTTTGCATGATGTTGATGAAAATATTAAGCAAGTATCGTTAAAAAGACTGTGTGCAGACCAAAAATATTAACACTTAAAAGTATTTTTTCGCTGTAAATATGTGTTGAGTTTTAAACGTGATATTGAAAAAACATAAATCTGATGCAACATGTGCATCAAAGTCGAAGTCAAAATTCTTTATTCAAATTATGAACGTCAAAAAGAATACAAAAAATACATTTAAAATACCAAAGTAAAGCACAATAATGAATTTTGATACTTGCAAAAAAGCGCTTCGGCATTTTGGCCTGTTGAGAAAGAAGCACCCAAGAAATCTCAACAGTTCAGCCTTTTTTAAACAATGACTTTTATTGTCAGATATTTTACTAACACTAAAGTAACTGAGCAGTTCAAGACCATGGATTTTTATCACATAATATATTCGTCAATAGTATAGTACCCTTTTTTAGAAAGGCGGTTTTTTATTCTACCTTTAAACATGAGTAAAGGTAACTCGACAATATTTTGCGGTACCTTATTGAAAAACTTTATACATCTTCCTATAAAAGATTTACCTACTTTATGTAGTCTCAAGTCTGGAACAGCAGATCTATGTAATCTATCATATATGTATCAGATTATATGTAATTATTGATTGATTGTATGTAACTGGTAAAGCTTTCAATATGGCTACCAAATAATCTGTAGTTAGCTTATTTTTAGAAAAAAAATCTAAATTTCCAAATCACATAGTTATGACATTCACTTGTCAATTCATGTTTATATGTTGCTATCTTATCTTTCATTTCATCGTCTTATAATAAATAAATATTTAAAAATGCCTAAAACCTTTATTTAAATGATCTCAATCCCAAAAACTTCTCTATCATACATAAGTAGGAAAACGCTAAATTTAAAATACTGTCTGCAATCTTTACAAATCCCATTTTAAATCGTCTCGGCAACTTAATTCGTATCCTGCGGTTAATACCAAAAGACCGTAATCTGGTAAACTTAATAGGTTTAGGGGATTTTCCATCAAGATGCAGTGATCTTTGGTTCACTATGATCATCTAAAAAACGAAAGTAGTAATTAGTGCCGTATCAGCAAGACACAAAAGCTGGCTTTTATTACGAATACGATAAAAATCAATGATTTAGTATAATTGATTTTTATGAAAATAATTTGTATTTATATATACCTATTTCTGCACATTAATATATATTTGATATGTTTTATATCTTGAAATGTATATTCAAATTATTCCGACCTTTGGTCTTACAATCATTTTAATATAAAGAAAGACAAAAAAGGCAAAAGTTAGCTTGGGGAAGTTGAACTTATAAAATCGGGATCTTCCCAATTTGAAGCTTTTTTATAACAAGTCAATATTTCATGTTGTATAGCTGAGTTTTCATTTTAATATCTATTAAGACTTTAAAGAGAATACATTGCCTCATAATGGTGGTAGGGCTATATAAATAAAGAATCCGATTTCCATGGCGTCACGTAATAAAGACGTCTATCGGTGCGCACGAAGCCAAAGAAATTACTTTGAACGTTAACACCAGCTTGATTGCTTTCAAAGCGCAGTTTCCTGAATCCGCTCAAAAGGACCTGTAGTGTTGTCAGTCGAAAACATTTCGCTAGATTCAGGCGACTAAACGTGACTCCACGTTCCGTAATACAGGAACTAAATTATTCGGATTCCCTTTAGGGAATTGCAACTCAAGCTAAGCAGTGCCTGACTCGTTTTAGCGATTTGAAGCAGATTTTGGATGAACTTTATCGTTGGTCGCATATTTTTTTATTTTCCCCAGACTGAAATGGTTAACGAAATGGATAGATATATAGCTGCTAAATCTTGTTTACGACTTAAGTTGTAAAAGTGAGCATTTTATTTTATGTGAATGTTCAATTTTGTGCGAAATTAAAGTTTTATAATTTAATACGTTAGTCAGCATAAAACTATTTAATTGTTTAGGAACAAATCACAAAAAAGGATTTAAAAAATGTTAATTAAAAATAATAATAATTATTTTAATTTAAAATAACATTTTTGTAACTGAATTATTTTAAAACAGCTTTTAGAATTGAATTATGACTCATGTCTTCCGATTTATTAAAGGATAATTTATTCATTAAACAATCAATAAAAACATTATAGTATTATACACCTTAAATCATGACTTGCTAACGATATCTTCCTTTTTGTTGTTTGTTAATTTTGTATGTGTGGTTTATGCCAATAAACGTTTTTCTATTTTCTTCTTCTTTTTTCATTTTTATTATTTTCACCCCAAGTAAGTAAGGAAGCCTTAAATTAAAAAAAAACTGGGCGTTCGTATACTATATAGTTTCCAATGAAAAGTTACTATCATTTCCATCGTCAATATCCGATGTCAACTTTTCCCATTGCGCATCCATTGTTCCCACATAATCGAGTTACGGCGACAGTGTTCGGCCATAGTGTAATGATGTATTGTAAACCAGCTTTACGTACCATACGTAAAACAATGATCCAATTAAAATTCATTAAACCTCATTTACGCATTAATTACTTGCGGATTACAGAATGTGTCACTGCGTCATGCACACGCATATGTTTGTAGGGTGTGTGTAGATTGCACATTGTTTGTGTAATGCCATTGTTATTGTTATGCCTTTTATTCAAGGACTAGCATCGCGCCGCGGTGTTACCCGCGACATTCCCGTTCCCGTGGGAAATCGGGAGTGATATATGCCTATGTTTCTTCTATATGTTATAAATGATGTTTTAAAGTGTAATCAAAGTCTATGCGTTAAGACGTGAAGTAATAACAAATATACACTGAAACAGTGGCGTGCACAGAGATTATGAGTAGGGTATGCAAAGTGAGTAACACTAATCGCAAAAACAATAAATAATTTACATTTTTAGAATAAATTTAGAAACTCGTATATCTTGGCACACATGAAAAAAAAATGACATGAATGAAAAAGTAAAGTCAAGAATGTCATATACATTGTACCTAGTGAACTTGGTATAAAAGACTAAAGATTTGTCGTCTCTGGTGATGGGTGCAGGGTTGATTTTTACTTTGACTTAACATCGACATGAAGTCGAGCGAGATTGTCGGCTTGTACTTTGTACTTTCACCAGGGTAGTGTTAAATTTGATTACTGTCTACAGTTACAGGTTTCCCTCAATATACTGCACCAGTTAGGAGCAGGCATTTGACATACCTTTTGGTAAGCGGAGTGATCGATTCGTTTGGTTTTTTTTTAATGTAATGACATTCACACATCTAACCTTAAACTAAGCATTAGCCTGTAATATGGGTTCTAAACAACGGATAAACATTATTATATAGGTACCTTTTATTTAATACATACATATTATACATTTATACAAGAAATTATTTATTTGAATACTGTTCTTCGTAAACACAAATCCCTAGTATGTTCTGATCTCTTTGCCAAGAAAAGAAGAAAAAAGTGTGTACTACAACGAGCTACGGCTGGTATTGCAAAGCACCATTATGATTACTTGTCCTCGCTATTATAAATATATTAATAAAGAGTTAAATATATATTCAATGCCTCTATCAAATGCACATTATCTTAAAAGAATATCTCCTAAGCCTCGACTATGATAGAGTTGAGGCTTAATAAAGTAGAATCTGTGCTCTGGCAACACACATGCATACATACACACACACACATTCACAACACCACACACACACACACACACCACACACACACACATAACACGCACGCAAACTTAAACTATTACACAGCTCTTTCACCCACACATATCTTCTACTTTCATAAATATTATTATAAGATACTTTTGTCTTTGTTCGTTGATACTATTAATAGAAGTGTTATAATTATATAAAGCTCTGTCTGAAACACCGTTTATTGTGAGGTGGGCGCTAGCATCTGCGACACAGTCTTTGACTATTGCAGGTTTAACGTTTATAGTAACTAGAAAACATGTAATTTGGTTTCAATAAAGATTATTATTATTATCATAGAAACACCCAAACTAATACAACAGACATGTTCATGCACACAAATGTTTGCACTACCCGGGGATCGAACCCGGAACCCTTATTGTAATAGCCGACGTCTCAACCATTACACCAAATGGGTCATCATATTTTAAATAGAAAGCCAGTAATATGAATACGATTTGCGTCTAAAAATTTGTGTCTATTTGAAATTATAAAAAAATAAAATAACTTATTAATAAACATTGTAATGAAACGCAGAATTATTGTATATTTTTATTTTTACATGACAACTATGAGTAGAATGATGAATGATATATGTACGTTATCCGACGCTCTTGCGGTGAAGGAAAACATCGTGAGGAAACCTTCATGCACGCCTGCGAAGAGATTCGAGGTTGTGTGTGAAGTCGTCCAATCCGCACTGGGCCCGCGTGGACGACTAACGCCTAATCACCCTATACGGGTAGCTCGTGCCCTCGGTGGGACATTTAATGAGCTGATGATGATAAGTAGAATTTAAACTTGGTACATTTCACCAACACTAGTCCTAATAGTATCTATTTATAGTCATCAATTTATCCAAAGTGCTTCTATTAAATCATCTCTAATGATCTTCATTTGAACCGCTAGAAACAGTAAAATAATTTGTAAGCTTTGTCCCTGAATTAGTCAATTATTCAATAACTTATTCTGCATCCATTTTACAAATGAAGCATTTTCAGACGCTAATTGTGTCTGTTATTTGGTACACGGTTGAGATAATATGATTTATGCGAAAACAACATTGACAACACTCGGATATGAAATTGAAAACTGGCTCCGTGCAATTAGGTTGGGATTAACTAAATTACACAATCAAGGGACATTCATAATGTTCGGCGCTACGCCGCGCTGCGCATATCTACACGCAAATATTATTTTTGAGTTGTTTGCTACAAATTTCACCTTTTATAATCAATACGATATACGGACACAATAGCATATAAATTTGTGCCTGATGGATGTGTCCGAAGGTGCTTGAAGGGTCACTTATAAAATTATAAATAGTCTCAGATTTGCAGTACCAATACTTTGAATTAATATATTGATCATAAAATTTATTTATTCCTACCATAGAAAATAATAGTCATAATATATACAAAATAAACTAAAATATGCTGTGGGTCTACTTTCCCTTTAAGTTAAAACAATAAATTTATCAGTTAAACTATAAGTCAGGTGTGTAATAGTCAATTAATAGTCTAAGGAAATCATTTATTTCAAAAATTTTTCGTGCGGACGAAATCGCAGATCAAAGCTACACAGAATATATAAGGCACCTACGAGTACGCTCATTTCATATGGAAAAATGCATTTCATCCTCGCTCCGTGAACCTTTAGTACACCCAATGGACACGTTCAGCTATAAAATAAACACTAAAACTACGCTACTTTACAGGATTCCCGTTCATACAGTGCCATATGCAACATTATACAGCACATTTTCTAAACAAATTGTTTTATCGCTACTTCTAAAGTGGATCCGCTCGGTCGCGCACGTAATTCTTCTCAGACCGCATACAAACAGCCCCTAAGGAGGCGACAATCCTAACCGCAAACAATAAAAATATACATAAAAATAAATTTGATACTTGGAGACGGCGGACTGTGAGGAATTTGCAATGTGTACCTCGCGAGTGAAGCTCCCCGTATCTACGAGTATTCTATTGGGCTCCATCGAGACGGATCCTTCAATGTCAATACTCCATCGACGAATACCTTTTGCGCAAAGATGAAAATAGTCCAGTGAAGAAATGTGTCAGACGCTCTCGATTCAAGCATTCAATAACAAATTGTATTGTAACTTCGCGCAAGCGTCGCAGAAATTGGATTGCGTACCTTCTCGTGATTCAAGATGATGATGTTCGTGACACGTTACTATGGTTACATCGATAATGATAATTTGATTGTACACACATTTTTATGCAACATCCACTGTTAATCAAACTTGTGTTTTGAATAATTCACAAAGCGCCAGACTTTGAAAACATAATTAGATTTGCGCTGTTGCTACATACTAGATAACTAGTTCAATAAAGTTGATCAATTATGTTGCATTGCATTATTCAAGTGTGTGATAAGTTGTTAATTTATACAGGTATCACATACTGTATAGATAAATATTTATAAGAGTATGTTTCCTCAATGCGATACGCCCCCGGGTTTGAATGAGATTTGCATGGGTATACTCAGGAACAATGACTTACTGTATTACTAAGACATACAACAGAAATTGATATCGCACAAATTGCTCTGACAAATTGAGTCATTCGTGAGTGTCGGAACAAGTAAATATCTTGTCCTGAGGCGCTGTTACGCTCAGCTGACAAATTACAGAACGAATTATGAAACTGTAACGACAACTCATGTTAATGTATTAATGAAGTCGCATTCAGCTATGTATTGTTAAAAACCTTATGTAACTTTGTTATTTAAGCGGCATTAATGTGACAATGTGTGATGGTTCTTTGTTTTGTTTACTATTGTTTATATTCAAAATCACATTATGTAATGTTTTTGGAGCGCTTCAATTTAGAAGGTACATGATTCAAATTAGTTTTAGTCGTGCCATAATTACAGCTGTGACCGAGAGTTCGGGTTGAGTGAGTGATTAGGCACAACAAAGCTAATTCAGAGCTGTCATAAGGCGTAAATTGTTGGTTAACGAGTAATTATAGCGAGCACGTGGGAAGCTCCCACGGGCCGCAGAGCGCGATCTGCTGCATTTCTTGCAGATAACGCATTCAGTGCGCGCTTTTGCAAACCCGAACAATGATTCCTTGTATTGTTCCAACTAGTTTGGGACAGCGCTACTACTCGCGCTTTGATTAATAGCTGCTCAACGTGCAATGTATAATGAACTAGTGCTAGGGTCCGCACAGTTTCTAAACCCTGTTGCTACACAGTTAGGTAAACGCCCTGTGTTAAAAAATAGAAATCAGTATTCTCAAGGCGAGCTCGCTGTTACAGTTCTGTGAGCACAGATTGTTGTGATTAGTGTTACGATTAAACATGATTATCTACCTAATTTCCTGCAACTTACATTGAGTCGATTAAGTAATGAAGGTCTGGATGATTCAGCACGAAGGAAAAGGTTCCTTGCTGTTGAACAACGCTTCGAAAGTCTTAAAGTTTATTTTATGGAAGCGATCTTTACTTTAACGTAACAAATATCGAAAATTATTGAGCTACATATTATTCGTATGAATTTTAATACTCAACAAAAATGTACATAGTAAACCATACAAAATTTGAAAAAAAAATGCTTTGGTTTCTAATAAGTAGAACATAACATAATGAAAGTAAGTTCAAGGAAGTACATTTTGTACGCTGTAACTTTGTACGCTGGGTTTAGTAAGAAAGTAGTAGTAGCACGGTTCAAAATAAGTTGAAAAGAAATTTAAACAACACTCCGTCACTTTTTTGCGAAGTAAAACTTTGATTAAGATTGTGTAGAAGTTTCAACGGAACGATACCGTTAAACAAAGCGCAATTCCTACCATCTTCATTTTGTTCCACCATAAAACGAGTGCACAATACTTGGGATTCTTTTATCGAACTGATGAAGTTGACTCTTTTTTGCACTCACATTTACATTCAAATGTTAACGAATTGTTCGCCAAGAAAGTCTGTGTCCTTTTGTTGAGACTCTAGAGTCAAATATAGAGAGGAGCTAAGGTGAATAAATCACAGTTGACGTAGTGCCTATTTTCACAACCTCGAATGTGTCGAGTGTGCCGACAAATGCCGAACGCTTAGCTTGCGCCTGAGTACAATAAACAATGGAGCTATTGCAAAACATCGCGGCCCACGATTAGTTTATTTATGCGCGCAGGGTGCAAGGATCCACGCTATTAGTCGTATAATACCAGTCTTGTCTTGTAATAATATAATTTATTATTTTACACAGACGTAAATAACAGAAAAACTCATTGAACTGGCACAAGGGTTAAGTTCTGAGCTTTATCTTACACTCAAATTAAATGTATATTTAACCGATTAATTTATTTAAAATGCTAATAAAGTGATCCTCTCTTGAAGAACTGTTAAACTTTCATAAAAATATACTTTATGTTTGGAGCAAATTATTTAATTTCAGTAGGTCACATCATAGATGATATTAATAAAATAAATACACGAACATAAGCATTGCAAGCGAAGGGGAATATTCACAAACGCATCTAAGTATCTTTAGACAAAGGAGGCATTATACTCTTCTAAATGGTTGTGCAACCAGCGGATTAGAATCTCCATAGTCGGGGCTGCACTTTATTTAATTAGCATCGCCCATTATCAATGTTAATCCAACTGGAGATTGCTTGTGAATATAACCAGATATACATCGTAGTTGAAGGAATAAAAATAATAATGTTGAACATAAATGAATTGTATGTATGGTGTAATCTTCTTAATGGCCATTGTGAAGTTTTTGTAAGTAACGATGCAGACAGTTGATTCACTGATAAGAGGCGACATGCAATAATCCCATGGTGATCTGTTCATATATATTTAGATAGTGGTTTCAAAAGCATCCCCGGTTTTTTGTTTGGGTATGAGTGCATGTAACTTGAAACGAAAAATTTCAAAACTATGTGCATAATTGGTATGATACGGTAGATTCATACTAATACCACAGATTATATAATGTAATACATTAAGTTATGATTTACAATATTTTTTTGCCTATTAAGTTAAAAAAAGGGTCGTAATTAAAAAGCATAACATAAAAATGTATGTCGTAAATACTACATTAATGATAGATATTTTGGCAAGTAAATAATAATCTATGGCTACATAGATTACTATGTATTTTGAATGGCAAGCATCTATAAAAGCACATTCGCAGATTTGCGATTAATATTAAATGCTAAACCGTTGTTGAGTATCAAAACAATTTCTACAATGAACGAGGATAGAACTGATTGTAATATCAGCGGAACGGGCTGTCCTTACCAGAGTCGTCTAATCAAGAGGAGAGTCCCCTTTGCCGCAAAGTCCAGAACGGTCCGAACTGTATTGAAGTTGCATTTGTATATTTGTTGTTAGCGTCGAGAATCCAATCCGGCTCGTTAAACAAAGATCACTGTTTGTACGGACTTCTACCGCAATTATAACTTAAACATGGACGTTGCCTGCGTCCGAGTGAATTCACTAAAACCGTATTTTAATCCGATGTTTCTAATTTTGTATACACTAAGTGCCTCTGATTCTGCTAACTAGACGCTATTGCTGTGCAAAGCACGAATTTTAATGTTGAATAAGTTCCAATCGTTAGACAAACGATGGTATTCGTTTGTTTAATGTTTGCGCAAATTCGCTCGAGTTTAGGATTTGAATTTTATTCATGTTCGCGCTGGTTTTGCTCCTGAATCATCACATACAGCGTTTGGCGCTACGAAGACGCTTTGCATCATTTTTGTATGCTGGTTTCATAGTATGAGATTCATTATAATAACTAAGCGATTTCATGGCTTGACCCAGAATATGATACATATTTGTTTTACTCAAAAATTTAGTATATACTAGTATTAGCAGACCGCGATTCGTTAGTTGGTTGCATCTTAGACTGGCAACGTTAACTTTGACTCCTGAAAATGAAGGTGAAGGAAATCTCCAGATTTACAATACTCTTACAATGTCCTTACTATTTTTCATTCCTTAAATATTAGAAAAAAAAAGATAAGATTACATCTTGATTTTATCTAAAAAAAATTTTTTTTCCTTAAAAGGATCGTTGAGAAACAGATTACCTCAAAAAGAGTGAAGTGAAAAGTCTATATAAGATATTGACTTAAAGGACCGATGCTGAAAGTAAACTTTCAATGGCGGCCATTTGCAAATGTATAATTAGTCAAACTCAAAATCTATTCCAATTAGGCTTACAAAAAGCATTTATGAATACAATAAAAAACATTTAAAAAACCAAAGTAAAGAACAAAAATGATATTATTTATTAACTGCAATAACTCGGCGAAAATTTCTATTTGCGTTCGATTAAATGAGATTGACAGAGTGATTTACATGGCTCGAAGAAAAACGGCTCATTTATAACCATTTCCATTACATCGTTGTCGCCGTTCGGTGCATTAAGTACCATTTATTTTCTGTCTAATATTGTACTTTGTAAGGGATGAAATGGAGTTTCATGATAGCTTATTCCAATCCTAACAAAATTAGAGCATTTAACTCATTGATTTTAAAAGAATAAAAGCTTATTAACAAGAATAAGATATACATAATAGTATAATACATATAACCCCTCAACAGATGATACATTTACCAACCTGGTCTTTGATAATTCAGTTAAAGCTATTTCTTTATAGATATATTGCTACAGAATTTCTGCAACTAATCAATAGGAACATTCACGTACCGCCTTGCATTAACTCCCTGTTATTTGAAACTCCAGTGCTCTATGCTTAATGTCATAAGTCGCGACCTTTGATCGTTCCCGACATGAACACCGCAATTACTAGACCTTTGTGATTGTTAGAGTTCATAGTTTGAGGAAAATTAAAGTCCTCATTGTGTTCCAATGCACTACTGATGTAAAAATGCCTTCAGGTGTCACCGATTATACAAAATACATTTATTATTTTATATATGTATTTTGTAAGAAGTTAAATCTATTGAATGAAAACTTTACACTGAACCTACTTCTAGTTTAATATTTTTCTACATGATCTGAAGTTTACAGTTGTCTTATGGTGCATAAAGTATAAATAAATAGGTCCGTCAGCTGATTATGTTTATTTGTTTTTAATTAATTATTATTTTAGATAAAGAGGTATTTCGGGAATAGAATGCTTTAGGCAAACACATATCATTATGGTTTATGATAACATCTGCTTGAATTATTAACAAAGCGGCTCTAATCGATATATTCAAGTAACTTGATACCGATAATTGCCAAATTAAAACAATAAACGTCGTTTAAAATGAGATCAGTAATAAATTAAAATACTAGGGGTATTAAAGCGACGTGATGTTTGGTTAGAGACATCTTCGACAGGCGTTACAAAAATAATTAATGGTTTAACTCTTGCAAATGCATTTACACTCTGCGATGTTTCTAATTATCACTAACATTTGCTAGTTGTTGTATCGAATTAACGAAAAGGTTAGTATTTGTTTAGCTTTTACAATGAGTACATGCTTATTAATTTAACTAGGCAAATAAATAGTTTCAATAAGACGACTTACCTTTGACTTATAGAAAGAGAAGAGAAGTGAAGAGGCATAATTTTCAATTGTTTTGTTTTTTTATGGTTAGTACTAAAGCCGAGTAGATGTGATCCATATCAAATTCAATGTGACCATCCCTTATTGGTGTTTAGTTTCGTAAACTTATGTGTTCTAAGTTTAGTGGTATATCAAGTACAGTTTTTGTTTGTTATAATATATTATTATGTTAATTAGTGGATACTGTTTTTGTATATATCAAATATTTATCATCAATTGCAGTTAAAACTTATCTATCAATGTCCTTGTATCACTAAGACTATGTGAACAAAAACCAAGGAAACAAATTTTATTTAGCATACTGATAATACTACTTGGTAGTAAATGGTAAAATTAAAAAAACTGAGCACTAATGTTTTAACTTGGGTCTAAACTAGTGGTGCTGCGATATATATGCAATTTGTGTGTCATCGAGGACATTCGACTGGCTCCCAATACATTTTCATAACACGTTTGATTGCAACAATAGAAAATAAGGATACTGCTGTGATACATTACGTTGGTTTCGACTGCAGTATGCAAAAACCAGCAAACATTTTTGTTGAATGATGTTTCGACAAGGACATAAATTCTTAAATAAACAATATTTCTACTCGCATAACTAAAAAGAACGGTGTGTGTTTGAAAACAAGGAATAATATTAAAATATTTGATAGAATTATGATTATAATCTTATTACTTTTTTATTACTATTCATTTGCGTGCATAACTCATTGCTTGTAACTTTTTTTTGTGGCATATTTAATTATTAAAACTTGGACACAATAGACTATCTTTTGTAACAGCATTTTACTCGAAAGCATGTCTTTGTATCTCCTTCTTCTCTGTCGCTACACTCTTGTCAGTGTGGTCGTTGTCATCATATCAGAGTGGTGGCAAGTCTAACTATTCGTCGCCATTCTTCTCGTACCGAAGCTTTTCTCGTAAATTGGACATTGTTTCTCCTATAATAGCTTTTTAAATGATCACGATCTTTTGTAGATTGTGTGACTCAGTTTATGTCAAGAATTCATATACATACTTTGAAAAATGAAGTAAGGCAATTATTTGCCCTAATTGGGTATCGTGATTTGTAAAGCGTCCTTCGCTTATCACCACTGGTAGCAGTCGAGCGCGCGATCGTGTCGTGTCAAGTCGACTCTGAATAATGACGTCGGGTGACATTTAATTTCGGATACAAAAGGCTGTTTATGCTGTTTACCCTAATCCATTTAGCGGCGATCCCCTCCCGCGGATAATATTGACAGTGAACCTTTTAGCATCGTCTCGCTTAATTATATTCACCATACTATATGTTGGTGTAGCTACTGACCTTTGGTTCGAAAAGGAACAATGGAGCTTACGTTATGATTTAGGCTTTCGAGGTTTATATCTGAGTAAACTTAAACAATATGAAGGTGCAAAAGTTGCAAGAAGTAAAGAAAAAGGTGAGATAAAGGTTAATGTATTAAGAATTCACTCTTCTGCATCTATTTTAACAAGAATAAGATATTGTTACACATATTATTTTGACGAACTGGCTACACACGATAAAAATATCATTGGCTACACATTAATATTCGCTAAATAACAACGTCATCTAGCCTCAATTCAATTAATGTTTAAGTATCCATAGGAATTAAAGAACGAATAAGATACTTGTATGGCTTTTTTTAAACACAATAGGACCAATAACAACCAGGTTCAAGCACGCAAATGTTTGAAATGCAAAGGGATTGCACTAGTAATTAATGTGTAATAGCCGACATCTCAACCATACAGCACACGGGTCGTCGAAACTTTAAACTCCATATGAACAAACAAAGCAGTGGTGAAGTTGCTAGTATATTTCTAGGGAGTGTAAAGGCGTATCATAAGGAAGTTAGGTAAGCAACGTCGCGTCCCTATTGTCACAGGGTATTTCGGAAGCGGCACGGTGTCGCATTCGCGTATCTGATAAGGAAGCTACGTGTCATGTGACATGACGTAAGGACGGTCTGTTGCCAACTCAATTTTGAATAATTAACAGTGCTGAAGAGTAAGCTGTTTGGCAAGACTAAAGTGTCGGAGGACAATGTTACTATGTGGTTAAATATCAAATACTATTACTTGATATTGTGATTTTTACTTTTACAAAATAAAAGGCGTACCGTCTATTAGCTGAGGCCCTTAATTTGCTGCATTTTCAGCTTCGGTATACTCGTAGTTTGCTTGCTTATGAACGTAGAAGTCGATAAATTGTTAGTTATTTATTAACTAACCGTTTAAAGCTCCACAAAATTTCACGTTTAAATGAGTAGATATTCAAGCAAAAAAAAAATCGAAATTTTAGGTTAAATTTTAAAAGTAGAGTTAATTTTAGAAATTTGCAAGCTTTTGATGTTTATGTTTTAATTCAGAACAAAAAGATGTTGGACGAATACCTTCAGGTAAATATGAGATTTGTGTGTAACAGACAGTGCCTTTAATTAAAAGTGAAAATAACCTGCTCATGGACACAAAAGTGCAGGGAAAGCCCATGTTTTGCATTATTAAACAAGCATACACGGACACTATTCAAATACAATTATTAAATCGTTGTTGTTAGATTTAAAATTT